>JARHVA010000114.1:7827500-7927072 GCA_037957365.1 Torreya grandis
TGTTGCATATTCTCTTTTACCATCTAAATTGAGAAAGAAACTTGATGATAGAGGTGAGAAATGCATTTTTATTGGCTATAGTGAAGATTCAAAGGCTTATAAGCTATATAACCCTATTTCAAAGCAAGTGATTATTAACAGAGATGTAGAATTCAAGGAAGAAGAAGCATGGGATGGTAGCACCATCACAATTAGAGCATCAATTCCATAGGATGAAGAAGTTTTTGAAGAAAAAAATTTGCAAGGTGGACAATCCTCTCCACAAGAAGGAACAAGCACTCCAATAAGAACACCTAGGAGGTTTGAACGAGGTGAATCATCTAGTCATGCATGTCACCTTACTCCAAATTCACAAGTAAGTGATGAATCAGATCCAACTCTTGTTACTTTAAGAGCAAGATTTAAAGGTAAAAAAATGAGAAATTAGATTTGGTTTCAAATTTTGCTCTTTTCACTCATGATCCTATGTATTATGAAGAAGCAGTTAATGAGGAACATTGACTAAAAGCAATGGATGAAGAGTTGAATGCTATTGAAAGAAATCAAACATGGGATCTAACTATTTTACCTGAAGGTAAGGATTGTATTGGAGTTGAATGAGTTTATAAGACTAAATTTGATACAAATGGAAATGTTGAAAAGAACAAGGCAAGGTTAGTAGCAAAAGGTTTTGCACAAGAACATGGAGTTGATCATAATGAAACATTTGCTCCAGTTGATAGATTGGATACTGTTAGAATGGTATTATCAATAGCTGCTCAAAATAATTGGTATGTATATCAAATGGATGTAAAATCAGCATTCTTGAATGGATTTCTAGATGAAGTATATGTGAAATAGTCCACAGGTTATGAAGTGGAAGGACATGAAAAAAAAGTTAACAAATTGAAGAAGGCTCTTTATGGTCTTAAGCAAGCACCAAGAGCATGGTATAGTAGGATTGATTCTTATATGATAAGCAATTAATGAGGAACATTAGCTAAAAGCAATGGATGAAGAGTTGAATGCTATTGAAAGAAATCAAACATGGGATCTAACTATTTTACCTGAAGGTAAGGATTGTATTAGAGTTGAATGAGTTTATAAGACTAAATTTGATGCAACTAGAAATGTTGAAAAGCACAAGGCAAGGTTAGTAGCAAAAGGTTTTGCACAAGAACATGGAGTTGATCATAATGAAACATTTGCTCCAATTGATAGATTGGATACTGTTAGAATGGTATTATCAATAGCTGCTCAAAATAATTGGTATGTATATCAAATGGATGTAAAATCAGCATTCTTGAATGGATTTCTAGATGAAGTATATGTGAAACAGCCCACAGGTTATGAAGTGGAAGGACATGAAAAAAAAGTTAACAAATTGAAGAAGGCTCTTTATGGTCTTAAGCAAGCACCAAGAGCATGGTATAGTAGGATTGATTCTTATATGATAAGCAATGGATTCAGTAGAAGCAATATTGAGCCTACTTTATACACAAAAATTAACAAAAAAAGTCAGATTTTGATTGTGTGTTTATATGTTGATGATTTGATTCTTACTAGAAATTTGTCTGTAGACACTTTTAAATCAGCAATGAAGAAATAATTTGAAATGACAGATTTGGGATTTTGAAATGACAGATTTGGGATTAATGAAGTATTTTTTGGGAATAGAAGTTGAATAATCAGAAAAACAAATTTTTATCTGTCAAACAAAATATGCAAATGACGTGTTAAAGAGATTTAAGATGCTAAATTATGAACCAGCACCTACACCAATTGCTACAGGCACTAACTTAGCAAAGAAGACCAAGGGTCTAATGTTGATTCTATGACATTCAAAAGTCTAGTTGGTAGTTTGATGTATCTTACAACTATTAGACCAGATATTAGTTATGGAATTAGTTTAATCTCAAGATTCATGGAGTCACCGAAAGACTCACATTAGCAAGTTGGAAAAAAGATATTGAGATATGTGGTAGGAACTACAGATTATGGAATTTTATATTCCATAACTAATGATTTTAGTTTGATTTGTTTTACAGATAGTGATTTTGCAGGTAGCGTTGATGATAGGAAGAGTACTTCTGGATATGCTTTTCTTTTAGGAAAAGGTGTGGTCACATGGGCATCCAAAAAGCAACCTATAGTAACACTTTCATCAGCTGAAGCAGAGTATGTAGCAGCCACATCAGCAGCATGTCAAGCAACATGGATGAGAAGAATATTGAAATATTTATTACAGGCATAGAAGGAGTCAACTCCAATCTTCTGTGATAACAAATCAACAATTGCATTATCAAAAAATCATGTGTTTCACAAGAGGAGCAAGCACATTGATACAAGATTTTACTTTATCAGAGAGTTAGTGAACAATGGAGAAATCCATCTGAACTTTTGTAGATTTGAAGATCAATTGGCAGACATATTTACAAAGGCATTACCAAAAGAGACCTTTGATTTTTTCAAACAAAATTTAGGCATAGTAAATGCTAAAATTGTAAGTGGTAGAAATTAAGGGGGAGTGTTAGAAAGTCAAGTTGAACTGGAGTTAATTTCTCCACTCCTCATGCATGCAATTGTAATCAATCAGTTAGTAAACTGACAGTTGAGCAATTAGTTAGTTAAAAAACAGTTAGTTAAAATGTTAGAGAATTTGTTAGAGAGTTAGTTTGCATGGAAAGACTAAAATTAGTCTTGAATTTATTTTCTAATTATTGTTTGGATTCAATTCTATTTAAAGATGCTTTGGGCGCACATTGTAAGTAAGGAAAATTGAAGATCGATAAAATCTTTTTCTTTCAAGAGATTGTTGTAGCAATTGAGTTCAGTTCTTATTTATTTGTTTAAGTTATTGTTTTGTATGCTCTCTTAATTCTGACATAATCTCACAAATAAAATATATATATAAAATATGTAACATAAACATATAATTTAATTTGTCCCATTACAATATGAACAAAAAATAAACTTAGAAAAATCTGTTGAAACATCAACATATAAAAATAAATATTATTTGAATGGAAAAATAAAATTAAGATGGGACGTGGGCCTACCAATCCCACAAGTAACATGTATAAAAAAGTGTAATCCAGTGGTAGTGACTACCTGATGGCTGCAGGACAGTCGACTTGTAGCCATGCCATCCATCATGCCAAAATAATCCCACGATTTAAGAACAGTACACATCACGCTGACAAAGGTTCTTTGAAAAGAATTCCTTATACTTAGGACTCCCTACCACCTATGCAAACCATTCTATCCCCGCATGGCTAAAAGAATGATGGCATCCTCACCTTGTGCGACTTGCAAATTACATCGCAAGAAATGTTGAGAAAAATGTGTGTTGGCTCCTCATTTTCCATCAGATGATCCAGAAAAGCTTGCAATGGTGCAGAGAGTTTCTGGAACCAGTCATATTGTCAAAATGCTTCAATTATGCCTGTTTATTTCATCGTTTGCAGATATTATTGTTGATTCTATAACTTTGTTTATAACATGGTATTGTTGTTTTAGGGTCGGGAGGATTATCAAAGAGCAGCTGCAGTAAATAGTATGGTTTATGAAGCAACTGCAAGGATGAAGGACCCCATCCATGGAAGTTCCAGTGAAATCAAGCAAATGAGGAAGCAAATCGTTGAGCTGGAAACCCAGTTGATAGCCACCCGGGTCGAGCTCATGAATATGCGCTCGCAGTATGATAAACTTGTATTCCTTCTGGGCACTAGATATCTTGATTCTCAACATGTTTTATATTCCACTGATGCCACATCACAACCAATTCAAGATATCATGTATGAGTAAATGGATCCATTGCTGCTCTGGGAAGTATAAATTCATGAAACTGAGTTAACTGAGGTTTTTTCTTGGTGCCATACGAAATGGAAAAATTTATATTTATATAATTTGTAGTATAATCGAATGGATACCTGTCTTTGAATATGTGTCAAATGGAACTCTCGAAGAGCATTTAGGCTGTAAGTTAATTGCATAGTTTGTATTGACGTCTGCGATAATTAAAATATGAATACCCAAAGTTCTAAGCATGCATGTTCTCACTGCGTGTGTGTGTGTGTGTATATATATATATGGCTGGAAAGATCACAGAAATAACAATCTTAAATATCTTTCATAACTATGGCCAAAATAAATTTCTGTGACTTTATAATTTAATTAAAGGATACAACAATTTTTTTCAAAAGCAAAATAAGCAAATCAACTTTTTTAAGCCCTGTATTATCTTCAGGGAATTAGTTAATGAGGAAGTTCCCATCAAATAGGCAGTCATTTTTAATATGTGGTGAAATTCTAGGTGCCAATTGCATTGCAACATGTATCGCTATTTTCGTTTTTCGCTGTATCCAGGTTAAGGGATGCTTTTTACCTCTTTACATGACTATATCTATTAAGTTATTAAATTTATTTTATCTTTTTCACATTTTTACATCATAAAGTAAAACAAATGTTACCTTTAAAAAATATTACATTACGTTTATAGAATTCAAAAAATCCATAAAATTTGGTTAAGATGTTATACGATGTGTTTTCAATAATATATTATCTGAATGTAAAGCGAAGTGTTTAGGGAAAACTAAAAAGTGTGAATGGCCTACTTAAGGCTTGGATTCAGTTGTGGTGACGTCTGTGTGTAGCTTCCTATCAATGGCTTGTGCTCCCTATAGAGCCATAGAGGAATGCAAACGTAGAGAAACAAATAGGGATGAAAGAGTAGATTAGTGCAACTTATTCCATTGGTGGCAACGGTTGTAGCTTCTTATGCTAGAGCAGGTTTCTATATTTCGTTGTTGATGATACATGCACGTACTAATTCTCTACTTCTAACAAACCACAATCTTGAATAACTAGGATTATGGAAGAGCCTATAACTCTTGCAAACAATACAAAAAACAAAAACCTTTTGTTGAAATCTTGTTGCATTAAAGTGGGTAAAAAAGAGCCAATTATGATATTTGAAAGTACCTAGATTGAAGAAGAAATATATGCCTTAACAAATTGAGGGTGGATCTGTAAGTTTGTGGGTTGAGGTCCTCATGGAAATGAGTTACAAGCTTTAGTAATGAAACATGGGAAGGTGAATGGGCATGTTGATATTCCCATTGGAACTTGAGGCTTCTTCATTGCTAGTTTTGAATTGAAGAGAAAAAAGTTAATGCATTTGAATAAGGACCTTAGTTTTTTTCACATATCAAGTTGACTCATGACTACATGGAATCCCAACTTTGATTTTATTTAAGTGGATCCAAAGATAGCTCTATGAAGGGTAATACTTTTTAACCTCCTTGCTCATCTGTTGGTTGAGGTTTTTCTCTCAAGGGTTGGAAACTTCATTGGAAAAATGATTCATATTTATTTTAAAACTCATAATAAAAAAGTATATTGCATATGCAAATATTTTTGTTAAAATGGATGAATGCAATCCTCTTCCCAGAGGAATATAGTTAATGTTCTTAAAATGAGAGTTGTTTAGAGAACCCTTAGACTATGAAAATATCCATTTTAGTTATTTGTTGTGCCATGCTCTTGTTCACTTAGATCAAAACTATCCCTTGGTAGTTTCTATTGAAAAAGAAAGGGAAAAGGAGGATTTTTAGATGGTTGATAGAAAACATAATAAAATCATTCAACTTGATGGCAAAAGAAAGGATAAAATTCAAGAGAAAATGAAGGTCACTAGTGCACAAAGCAATCCAAGATCCAACCTTATTGATATTTTAATTTCAAATACTAATGACATTTATTAAAACTGAGACATTGTAAACTTTAAAGCCACCAAGGAGATTTTGATCATGACTTAGATGATTGGGATATAGGGTCCACTTGGGATTTTTGTAAATAATTATTGTAGTATGTGATCTAATGTATGAAATACTAGCATAACCAGATTTAATTTGTCTCCTTGATGTATGCATTAGAAAATATTTATGGTAATAAACCCACAGTAAGAAAACACTAAATATTTATTTTGTTTTTCTTTTGTTGCAGTACTTTTGCTTGTAACAATGTTGTATATAACATTTAATCCTACATTTCTATCTTTTGTCTTTTTCATATAAATTGTTTCCCCATTCTCATTGGAATAGGAAGAGTCACATAGAGAATGTGAAGTGAACAACCATTTTATATTTTATATTCTAATGTTTCTCTCTTTTAAACTTGAATCATGAAAGAAAATTTCATTGTCATTCCATCAATATACTTTCTATCCTTTTATTGGTATTAGAGCCTAGAAATATTAATTTTGTTTTTTCTTCTCAGTTTTTATGGGCACCCTTCAATAAATAATTCAATAGCTTTGTATTAATATTTATAATTAGTCAACCAACATTTAATAAGGAATCATTATGAAGCATACCAATAATGAGAGACCTGCATTGAATTGGTATCTAGTAGCACAACTATTACAAGGATGAATTTTCATAATTTGGCATTTTCTTATGCTATGCTCATATTATATACTATGCATGTAAAGGTGTTTATTTTAGGATTTGGAATTCCTTCTACATACTAACTATTCTTAAATATATTCGACTCATTGTTAACCCATCTCTAATATGTGTAAAAGTGTTCTACTATTTTTTTATATTCATTTCATATGTTGATGCTTCTAACAATCTTGAAGTCCTAAATAACAGGTTGGAATGTTGTACTAGCTATGAAGAAACAACTACGTATCATGGCATTTTTGTGACTTATTTCTATGTTGGAAAATAAGTGACAACCTACATGTATCTTCCATCTATTTTATTTCATTGGGTGATGTAAGTTTTCATTCTAAAGTTCCTTTGTTTGTATTTTATATTAATAACTATGTAGAAGAGGATTATTTAACCTTTCAAGATGGTGAAAGGTGTTTTATACCTAAAATAGTGACGTTTTAGTGGTTTATGAGGTGTGTTATCATCTTGCGGCGCTATAGTCATTGTTTTTTATTTGAGTTTTCCTCAACTAGACATGTGTGAAGTGTTATATTTTGAGGAAACACTAATTTTTATTTCTAAAATATTAGAAATTTTAACTATATGCGAAAAAGGAGGAGTGAGGCGCATATTTTTTAATATTTTTAATCAAAAATCAAAATTTCAATTTTGAGTGCTTTTTAAAATTCAAATCATTTTTAAACTTGAATTTTAAATCAATCTTTTCATTTGTAATAGTAAATTAATAATTTTCCTTCAGATAGCTACTCTAAGCAAATTTGGCAAAAAATAATCAAATTTTTTAAATTTAAAGAGAAATCAGGAGAGCCACTCTTTTACCCATTTGTATCTTTCAAAAACTCTAAATCTACAAATCAAGAAAAAATGAGTATATTATCAAGTATGAGGTTTTATTTTCAATCCGGTGTTAATGACAGAACAAATCCTTTTCACGTGTCACCTAGGTACAATGTATCACTCTACTTTCATGTACCTTAATATATCTTTCAAGTCCTACAAAGTATATAAAAATAGATACCTTCTTCCATGTACCAATAAGTATATAGGAAGGGAGAGTCTATAGAGACGTTTGGTATATCGATCTAGTTTTATACATAAAATGGGAACATTTTTAAGTGATAAAGAACCAATTTGGGTTAAAATCAAAACTAAAAACTAAAAACTCCAAACACAAACTAAAAAATCAAAACCATCCATTCAATCAAATCTATTATAGGCATCATATTGATTGCAAATAGAATTGGTTAGAATCATTTTGACAAGTTGAGAACACAATCATCATCAATGGTCTATTTTTTGATATTTGCAACATTAAGAAATAATTAGTTGAGATAAGGGGAAATTTAAAGGTTATTAAAACATGTAAGTAGAAAAATGAGAAAACACAAGCCTTGATGAGAGCCTCTATAGATGGAGTTATTTTCTATCATATTCATTGGTGTAATACTCCATGAGAATAATTTCACAAACTAAAAGAGCTAAATAATTCCCACTCAAAATTCAAATTCATTGAATTGTAGTTAAGAAATACTAATGTGATTAGATTAGATTTAAAGATACATGACATAAAACATGATATAGATTCAATGGGTGTCAAAATTGACATCTATATGAAATAATTCATAAATGATATTTTCCCAACTATTCAACCTACATGGAGTCTCTAAAGGCAAGCAATTTGTTAAAGACTTTCAAATTTGATCAACTGGTTAAAAATATGGCAGAAGGATGAAGGGAATTTGAATGAAAAATATAGTTCAAAAAAGGATAAAGTGTATTCTATATCAAACCAAATTATTGAAAATCATCCAACAAGGCTACATCTTCTAAAAAATAAAGGAAATGATAAGTATAAGAAGAAGAAAAAGGGAAAAGGTGGTGAAAATTAAAGTCATGTTAGTTAAAGATAGAATGATAAACAAAACCTCTATTGCTAATGATGTGATAGAAAAGGAAGTCATGAGACTCACAAATTCAAAAATCCATTGGAGAAAATGAAAGCATACTATAAGAAGAAAGAGGTTTAATCTAAAAAAGCAAAAAAATCAAAATCTACGCAATTCAATAGTGAACATGTGCTTTCTAGTATAGAAGATGAATTAAGTATTGTCATAATCAATTATTCATCATTTGATGTCCAAGTTATTTATATTGGTGCCACTCTACATATGACTTTATGAAAAGACTTATTTGACAAGTTTAGTGATGAAATTTGTGGTTTAGTATAGTTTGTAAGTATATCAAGTATACAACCATAAGGAATAGGTAAAATATGACTCAAGTGTCTAGGGATTATGTATTTCAAACTCTAAAATGTTATATATCTTCCTCAATTGAAAAAAAACTTGTTATCCCTAGTGCTCATAAGGAAATAAGGCCACTCCATTATATTGGATAATGGTGATGTCAAAATTAAGGGAAAAAATGACAACGTGAAATCATCTTGACTAGATATGGAGGAGGAAAAATAATCAAAATGATGGGTGCTTAAATGGATAAAAATGTCATGCCCATGAATCAACCCTTTTGCCTGTCATGAAGATTATCATGGAATTGTACCAATTTAATCATAGGGTCGAAATAATGAGAATTGATTTCAAAGATAAACATAATAGATTTTTTAAAGTTATGGGGATTAATATGTTCAATAATAAATATAAATCAAGCTAATGTATATATTATAAAATTAATCAAACATAGCATTAATATTGACCATGTTAAAAAGAATACACTTATAAATAATGTTTTGATTGGATATGCTAATTGTTGCTCTATTATACTAATTATCAATCCTAAATCTAATTTAAAATTATTATCTAACATATTCAATAGAGAAAAACATAAAATTAAAAAATCCATTAAAGGATAAAATACTCTGATTATTTCAAAGATGTACCTAACATGCATGCTCACATTACAAGGATGAAAGAAAACTACATCAACTAAGAAAAGAGCACAAATGCCTAAACATTAAAGAAGTAAACTAAAGTTAACCTAGAAGTTAAAATCAAGTAAAATTTAAGAATATATTTATTAGTTATAAAAATTAAGAAAGCTAAATTTATAGATATATAATAATAAAACATGTTAGTAAAATAAAAAACCACCAAGAAAGTAAATCTAATCAAAATAAATAAAATAGACTAAATAACCTGACTTAAAGAATAAATAAAGAACAACTAATCTAAAAAATATATAAAAATAAAAAAAATCAATTATAAAATTTATGAGTCTTAAAACAAGAGTAGTCTTACAATAAAATAAAATAATATTTATTGAGAAATAAACTTTGGTACTGAATGTTTTTGAAATGACAACTATTATAGTTTAGAAATATCAACAAAATATTGCACATGACTATGTAATCATTATTATTTGGGTCAAGTAAATTTGATTATGCACATATGATTACACATTTTTAATCATCATAAGATATTAGACTTAATAAACTTCAAATAATCAATTCAAAAACTAAAGAAGAACCTTGGATATACCTGTAATGATTAAGTGGGTTACTTAACTCTGAGATAATATATTACTAGCATACCTATCATAGATAAAACTATGTAAAAGATGTTGATATATATAATTATTGAGGCACCTATCTTATATTAGATTTGTGGCGTAAGTAGAATAATCTATAAACCTTAGAGTGTCTCACCAGAACCACCAGCATATGTTGTGGTCGATTTTGACAATTACATGGGAATACCATTTGAAGATGAAGCTTTATATGTAGTTACATTTCAACCAATATGGAGGGGATGCACAACCCAACTACCCTTATGGTTGTCTTGAGTATTAACAATACACAAATCACAAGGCTTGAACCTTTCAAAAGCCATAATTGATATAGTTCAAAGAGAAAGAATAAGATTAATATTTTCATGTTGTCTCTTTTCTAATTCTACTTATTCAACTGTCAATTTGCCCTTGCATTCTTAAAATCATTTTTTGTCATTGTCATTTCAAATTTTTCTTTCTTATTCTCTTTGTACATCTAACATTTATTATTGTCTTCATCTGTGATATTGTCTTTGATATTTTCATTGTTGTTCTCTTTGATATTATCTTCATTCTTCTTTCTTTGCAAAATTAAATATTGGTCAAGCCATATCTACATTAATTTTGAGTAAATCATATTACATCAAATGTAAATAATATATTACATTTGATCATTGTGGGATATGAAAATCATATTCATAATTCACAAATATATAGAAAAATCAAATAAAAGAATCTAAAAATATATAAGAACATTAAATAAAATATTATATGTGAATAATTTATTTAAAATTTTATGTAAATTAACAAAAATAATATATTAAAAATAACTTAATTAATAGATATATACAAATAATTGATATCTCTACTAGTTTTGGTAATCATATATAATTATGATGAATATGAACTTACCTAAATTAATCTTAAATCAATATAAGGATAACCAAAGGATATATTCTAGCATACTTATATTTACCTACATAAAAATTTGATCTTACTCCAAAATAAATATATTTACCTAGAATTATAATTTGTGTAGCATAGATTTGTAACATAAACTATAAATTCTTAATCTTATAGGGTAATAAAATTTATCCAAAAACATTATACAATGGTTTTAAGATTTCATAGTTTTACTTTTGGTAGGAATGTCGTAATGACGATAGAGGGAATATATGAGTGAGCTCATAATGGAGAGGTAGACACAAGGTCATGAAAATGTGTGGAGGTGAAGGACTTAGAGGTTTTGGATGGAGTGGTGACTTCAAACAAGTCAAATTCTAGATCTTTAGTGATAGATTTGACTATTGGTTCAGTTTTGGTGTCCCATATTATGGCAAACTTAGATAAAAAGGGAATATACACAAGGGGTGCTTTGTTATGCCACCGAGAACAATACATAACTCCATATTTATGGTTGCATTTAAGGCATGTCTAACAAGGTCTTCTCTAGGGGGTCTAAAGGAGTGGAGTAGTAGAGATCTCATGGTTATAGAAGCAGGCCATCTGCATGCCTCATATTCAAATGCAACTACAAGAAAAGTAATGGACAAATATCTAACACTATAAAAAGTGAACCATGTCATTCATTTAAAAATCAAGGATCTGGAAGTGATTGAGAATATGGAGGAACATTTATTTACTTTTAGAATGACTTGTAAATCTTAGGGTTTATGGCCCTATATTCAGGATCTACACACTTGGATTACATACAACTAGCAACCACATATAGTTGGAAAAATTTCCATTCACCCCTATGAAAAAAGTATTTTATTACTATTTTTGAATCTAAAACTAAAAAATATTTTATTTTTAATTATTCATGGGATTAGGATAAATATTGGCTGGTGTATAAACCCTGGTATTCTAGTTTCAAACCTCATACTAAAATCTTTAATGAAAGATGTGTCTAGATCTGCTTGCCTAACCTTCCCCTGTAGTTTTGGAATGTAGGGGTTTTTGGTATTATTGGTAATATTGTTGTGAAGTTTTGGTGTTTTTATTCCTTGAATTCTGAACAAGGGTATTCCAGCTATGCTAGATTGCTTTTCTATGTTGATCTCTCCAAATAACTTCTATCCCAAGTGGAGTTTTTTATGAGGAAAAAAACATGCATACAATCAATGGATATGAGGGCCTCCAATTTAGATGCCATAGATGATTCCTTATAGGGCATATAATAAATGATTATCCTAGCTTGAAACATAAAAGAGGAAATAATTAGTGGGAAATTGTAAACATGGAACATTTGATAGTAGAAAGAAATATAGATTCAGGGCAAGATGAACTACAAATGATTATGAAAATATTAGTTGAGCTTCTGGTCAAGGATGAGAAGTATGTGTTCATAAAACCCAATGGAAAAGGGACACCAAATGTAGAATCACATAAGAAAGAGAATATTTTATCATGGGCTTCTCAAACACATATAAATAAATGTTTCAAAACCACAAAAGTCTTTAACACACCTTTATGGTTATGATTAACGAAATTTATTATGATCCAAATTTCAAATGTAGGCTTGGAGTTATCCATTCCCCTACTACCAAATCCGGAAGAGGGGAATGGGTGGAAGAAAGTAAAAAAAAATAAACAAAAAGGTATAAAGGAAAAGGTTTCATCTAATATGTCTCTTATATCTCAATCGAAATACTAAGAAAGAGAGACTCTCTTCATTTTATGGGTGTTAGAGTAGTTATTGTATGATCTAGCTTTTTGGCCACTAGTATTTTGTTGCATTTTTGAGTTTGTAGATAAGATACTTAAAATACCTCTATTGGTTTTTATTTGGATGCTTTTGGACTATTTTGATTCCTTAGTATGCCTTGCTAGTTTTTCTATTTTTCTTGGTTTCTAGGAATTATTTTACCCTCACATTTTTGGATTGTCTTCTAAGGTATGGGGTCTTTAGTTCAGAAAACCTCCCCATTAACCTTAATAATAAAAATGATCAAAAATCATCTTAAAAAATTAAATGCATTTAATTTTCCTAATATTTAAATGACCATTCTAGGTTCTTTGTTCATCTTTAGTATTGAGATATGATCCTAAGTAAATAATACCGATTTCCATGTTTTATCACACTTTGCAGCAAACCTATCTTTGTTTGTCATTATCATCTCAAATTTTTATTTCTTCCTCTCTTTGTATATCTAAAATTTATTATTTTCTTCATCCATGATACTATATTTATTGTTTTCTATGTTGTTCTGTTTGATATTCTCTTTATTCTTCTTCATTTGTAAAATTTAATTTTGGTCGGACCGTATCTACATAATTTTTATGTAAATCATATTACATAAAATATAGATAATTAATTACATTTTATCATTGTGGGATATGTAAATCACATTCATAATTCACAAATATATACAAACATCAAATAAAATAATTCAGAAATATGTAATAACATTAAATAAGTTAATATATAATAATAATTTATTTAAAATTTTATATAAATTAACAAAACTAATATCTTAATAATAACTTAATTAATAGAGATATACAAATAATTTATGTCTCCACTAATTTTGGTAATCATATATAATTACAAGGAATATAAAATTATCTAAATTAACCTTAAATGATTATAAGGATAACCTAAGGATATGTTATAGCTTACTTAGATTTACCTAGATAAATGGTTGATCTTACCAAAAAAAAAAAAGGATTTATCTAAACTTATAATTTATGTATCATAGAGTTGTAACATAAACTATAAATTCTTCACCTTATAGGGTAATAAAATTTATCAAAAAGCATTTTAAAAAAATGATATGAATTTCATTTTCCTAATATTTAAATGACCATTCCATGTTCTTTGTTCATCTTTAGTCTTCAGATATGATCCCAAGCAAATAATACCACTTTCCATGTTTTATCACACTATGCCAAACCTATCATATTAATAATATTATTATATCATATTCTAAATATTATTTTAATGCTCTATTAATTAATACCCATTCAATATATGATAATTGAGTAGGGTTGGTTGTGTTATTATGGCTAATCGACACCATCATGACGAAAAACCAAAGGCTATTATCTAGGTTCATAATACTTATAGTGATCCTATCATATTAAGCATGGTAGTCAGTAGTGGGTCTACAATGGTAATAGTTTGAATATATTTTTATAGAGATCATATTCTAATTTACTACAAATACTTTAAAAAATAATTAACAACAAATACCTACTCTACAATTAATTTAGATTAAATACTTATTAAAAAAAATATAGTGAATACCTAAATATTTAGCTCATTTCTTCTTTGTGCCTCTTTTTCTTCAATTTTATATAATTCAATCTCTTTGTTTCTATCTCTATGATTATATATTTTGTTTTGTATTTTTTAATCTTTTTATTTATTTATTTATTTATTTTTTGTGTGTGTCTATATATATTATATCAATTTATTTATATAAATATATTTTCTTAAATGATGTCAGCCATTTTTCCTTACATGGGCATGACATCAGGTTCTCTCCTCCCCCCTCTCCCATTGTAGAATACTTCTCAACATAATTAGACTATCTATAAAAATTATATCATCTAAGAGATGTTGCAAAGAAAAAGAGACTGATGACTAACTTTGAAATGACTCAAATCCTTTAGTATATATGTGTGTGATGTTTTTAAATTTGTAAATGAACTTTAATCTCCTTATAAATTAAAATTCCTCCAAAGATAATTAAGAAATAAGTTACAACTAACTTTAGTTCGTTAATTGTTCACTTGTAATTAATTGTTTAGCTTTATAAACTATGACTTTAATTTAAATCAAAGACAAAATTTAAAATATAATATTATAGACTGACAAACAACTCTAATAGGGTGGGGTCCCATAGACAAGTGCAGACATTAAATAACATCCAAAATGCCAATAAAGTAATGAACTTATTAAAAAAATTTAAATACTATAAAAGTCAATTGCATATGCATTGAACAATAATATTTTGGTAGTTAATTTTGAAAATTATGTCAAATAATCTTAAAATAATTTTTGCACAAAATATTAAATAGTATGACTATCCCAAACACTATTTGTGTCTAGTGAATTTTGATAAATATAACAATATATTTCCACTGAATTTAAAATATCTTGAAAACTTATTCATTTATAAAATTGGAGGATATGAAAGATTAAATCTTCATGATTATAAATTAACCTTGCTTTTGACTCAGAATTTTTTTTACCACATTTAATGGTTGGGTTAGATTTGACATTCAAATGGCTGTCATACTAGAAAAATATAGACTATTTGTGATGGTCATTTGGACATCTAATTTAACACAGCAAAAAATTATATAGGTGAACTAATATAGATTTTTCATAGTAAAAGGAATGTCAACCAATTTTTAATCTCAAATGTAAATCTATCATTTTACTTTGAAACATAGTATTATTACACGATACCTTCCTCAACCAAATATACAAAATACACTAAAACTTTAACAAATATAGACTCATGAAAAGCATATTCCATAACATAACTCGAGACTTCAAAAATACATGAAATGATATTCATATGTAATTTAAATCTAATGTCTAAATATCCTCCATGCATATTTTAATACATCAAAACCATTATGCAGATTAACCATTTGAAAGATATCCTATGTTTTGAAACCGATAAAATGATACATACTTGAATAGTTTTTATAACCCAATTGAAACTAATATGAATGCCATTTAAAACAATAGTTTCCAAAGGAGAACAACAAAAATAGATTTAAAAGTAATGTTTTCGTCATTAAAATAAAATCTCTATCAACATAGATACATGTAAAGGTATATCCTTTCAAAACCAAACAAAAAAATCTCCACGATTTCAAAAAAAATGAATATGCATCTACACTTATGTAATTTAATAATTTTAACAGTAAAAACTCATTAGAATCATGTCTCAGAAATAAATCTCATAATTCTTAGATAAAATAATCATTCCAATTCTCACGCATTCAACTATAAATCATAATGGCTTTTAATATGTTCAAGCCATGTTGCTGAAATGGAGAGTGTTGTCTTCTAATATGAATGGTGTTTCTAAGTATCCATTAAAACTATACTCAAAACCTCAAACAAATCATTTTTGAAGAATAATTTTAGATTAATATCATACAAGACATCCTCTTAATCTCAACATGCAAATAAAATATCAAACCAAGCAGAACTGATCATGATATTTATTTGAATTAAAGTTAATTTACAAAGATAATCATTATCATAATTATAATCATAAATGAGCTTTATACTTGACCATGAAATACACTAAATGCCTTTTTTTCCTCCTTTCCATATCATTTCCTAAATTTTATTCACTTTAGGGCTTCACTTTAATTGAAGGCTTGTAAAATAAAATTAAAAAAAAAATAACTACCCTATTGAAAAAGGAAAAGCTTATATTGATAAACATGTCACCTATCTAATTATGACTTGTTTTTTTCTTGCCATAGACAAACTTATAAGCTTGACCAAATTAACCACATCATTGTTAAATAAAGGAAATACCAATCTTCATGCAAAAAATCATGCCATCCACTACAAATGAGGCATGTATCTTTGGAATTTACTTTATCTAATCACCAACTCAGATAAAATACAAAATAAATGCAAAAAAAAAAAAAAAAAACATTTAATTCCATCACTCAAAACTTCTATGCTAACAATGTCATTTGTCATAGTTAGGACTTTGGAACCTATGTTTAGAGTTTAATTCTTATGAATTTCAAAGTAGGGATTAAATAATAAACCTAAAATTACAACATTAGAATAAGATTCAACACTTAATGTTTTTAATTATTCAAAAGAAATCAATTTATTATATGCTCTAACATGAAAATATGAATACATATCTTCATCACTAGCTTCAAAATCATGATGAATGATATCTAGAAATACATGTCAAGGATCGTGAAAATAGGGAAATAATACATGATTCAAAGGAGATGGGAAATCTTATCTTTACATACCTAATACATATATAATCACTTATGTGCATTCATCTATATGACCTCACCTCAAAAGGGCATCATTTTTTGATCTAATGGATTGTCAACCAACCATATTTATGGCTTTACAAACCATCATTTAATACTCATATCCACTATAACATCAATAATATTAACATATATTTCATTTGTGAATATTTATGCTCTACAAACCAATTTAATGTTTAAACAAAAATTTTCATTAAATAAAATAATTCAAAACTATCATCAACATACAAGTGCACATTAAAATGAAAGTAGATGTCTTGGGCCCCAATGAAGTTTTAAACAAATCATGATGCTAGGTCATCATATGGTAGAGTATTCAAGTAAATCTAAATTTTTAGAAAAAGAGAGGGGTTACAAAATTAGACTTAACACACAAGTATCCTAAAGGCTATGAGTCATTTCAAAGTTATTAAAGCCATAATCAGACACTAAGCATTCATCCTTTTGGTTTTAACAACAAGCTTTTATAACTAGTCCCCCAATTGGTCTGTCTACATAAGCTAAGGGTTGACTATTTTTTCTAGTTGTGTGTAGTGTAACCTTGGGAAAGGAAGATTTATCCAAGGCTTAGGTGAATGTCACATTATTATAGTGAACATTGTAGTTTCCTACAATCATTAGTTTCATCTAAAACTCATAGATATTTTAGTTCCTCAATACTATATAGCATATTACTTATTCACTTTCAAGTTATATAATGGTCTCAATCATCTAATCATATTAGTGTCTCATCCAACAAAACCTTCCTAGTATTTTCTTATATGTCCACTATTTTGGACAAAATAGTGCTCCTCCAAACACTATTCATATTACTTTAAAATTTTGCATAGATATAACTAGTAACTAATAGTGACACATAAGCCATGTAAAAACATCTATTCACAAACACAAAAAACTATTTTCATGAAATAACTCATTGTCACCTTTACCAAGGTCTATTTTTTCACCTTTCAAGGTAAAATTTTCCTTGGAACAACCTTGCTTAACCATGAGCATCTTACAACCATTGAGAGATTATACTCAACTTGAGTCATCTAATATAAAAATGTCATGCATTTACATTTCATAGGTGTTATAAAAAAAATACATGTGCATAAAATCAATGATTAAATTCTCTTTTTCAAGAGGTTACCTCTTAAATCATTTGAGATAAATAAACATTCATCTTATTGATCAAAAACTATTTATAAATCAAATTTAATTACCTAATTCATAATTTTCAAGACTTCATTTATAATGAACAATTTAATATTGGTGAAAGTACATTGGACTCTTACCTAAATAAATCATTAATACCATGAGAATAATAGGAATTTAAATGTAGCCAATAGGCTCTAGAGTTCATTCTATCAATAAAAAAATATAAATTCAACATTTGATCTCTTTTAAAAAATTAAAAATAGGATATTTAATTCACTAACCAAGAGTTACGAGAGTCCTATCCATAGTGCTATCAATGGTTATCACAATCATTCATGGTTCATATGTTTCCAATGGCTCAAGACACTACCTTTACAAGTGGAGAGCTCAAGCTCTCCTAAGTTACCCAATTCAATTAGCCTCTCGCACCTTATTTATCCTTCTATGCTTAAGTTTAACCCTTAGTCTTCCAAAGGTCATAATGTTCCCCTAGGAATGGATACTGGTAGTTATTACCCTATTTCTAATAGCAAATATTTTATCACTTATTTTCTATTTACTCATGCATATAAGTCGATGGTGGAAAGGTGAGTCTTTCCCTAACATAACCAAATTCATGAAGAGTTAACCCAACCAAGGTTAGTGGGGATAACAAATATCACTATATAAAAGTTATATTTCCAACATCTATTACTTTAAATAAGTCCAAGGTACTTCCAACATCTCTAGATTATAGAACAATACCATCTTATTTAGGCCAAGAGGTTAAGTGCCTTTATTGATCATCTTATAATTATGCTAATCAATGTGGTGGTTATACCCATCACTCATTGTATCAAGATCAGACATATATGCAATATGTGTGTTCATATTGGAGCCTAATATTGAATATCTAATATACTTACAATGGTAATCAACAACCGTTCATGCCTAATAACCCTACAAGCTCAAATCAGTCCTGTACTAGTAATGATCCCAATACTAGTTGATTTAATCTAGTAGGTCAACTTCTCTTACCTCAACCATCCTTTCAAGCATAAGTCACACCCTTAGTCCCTTAAATGACTTAATTTCATAAGCATATTATGGTTTCTTACTCATATAAATCACCAACTAATATCAAGTATTCATTTTTCAATTCTAACTGTGGACTTTTATCATATTTACTCCTATTGACTCACCCACATAGATCAACTGATAGCCAAACAATGTCCACCTTAACATAATATGAATTTGGGAAGGGATGAATTTATTTAAGGCCATGGAGATAAACATATTATAGGTAGGGTATCTTGAAGATCCCATAGGGTTATAAAGTAATCTAGTGCCATCCAAGACTTTATATTTACTATTAGGATACTTTCCCTAAAGTTGGAAAACTACTTTCTTATCATCAAAACATAGTTTAGTTGTAATATACATTAAGCATTTTATAAAAAATACTTAGATCATAGGGTCTCATACTGAGTGAAATAACCCCCCAAATTTTTTTGAGATTGCTTGTTATCAGAGTACAGACAATGGTGTGTGTAGGTTTCACTAGACCGTTAGGATTAGGATAATAGTCATATGTACTAATATATTTCCCAATCCATAACATTGACCAATCTCTATAAACTTAAGGAGTTATAGGGTTGTTTAAATTATTATGATCAAATGCCACATTAATTATAAATTGAGCATAGTTTTAAGTTGATGTTATATAATCAATTAATGTAAATCAAATCACATAATTAAAAAATAATAATCCAAATAATCCAAAAGTAATCTAGATACAAGGCTAATTCCATAAGTGATGGACTAGATCAAGGAATCTAAGAAAATCAATGAGTGTACATTCATCCTAAGAACTTCCATGCTTGATAATTTAAGAATTTTCAAAAGCCACTACATAACCTTCAAAAAATAAAGAGTAATAAGGATAGATGTCACTAAAAATTACACACTCATTTATCAATCTAAATATACTCAGCTATAGTCTCTAATTTACTAAATGATCAACACCAAATTTCAAGAATGTTTTTTTCATTTCTAGCCATATGAAGATGGTTTACATTGACAAATCAATTCCAAAATACTTTCCTTTTATTTCCTCATTCAATGGAATGTGTGCCATTTTAAGTAAGTTCATTAGTTATAATAAGCACAATAATGATAGCTAAATCCTAGATCTATGCTAAGACCAGTTAGAATAACCATACATATACAAAATGGACCATTCATTTGCCATTGCTTCATACTATAATGTATTCCAAAAGATGATGTATAAGATAATTAAAATAGTTACTCTAAAGGTGAGTGTTAATTTCAATAATACTGATATGGTGTCAAAGTATCAAGATGTTTACTATCCATTCAAAAATGTAAACAAATTATAATGTAAATAGTATAATGAATTGAGATTTACTTAAAGATTCACGATCATCCACACTCAAGATGTAGGCATGTAACACAACCTCAAATATAAGGAAATCCCTTTTTTATTATGTTGACATATAAGTTATAACAATGGAATAGATATCATGGTAAGTAAAATATCATGATACATCATATAATAACAATGACACCATCACCTAATTTAAAATTTAACAAATAACAATTGTACAAGATATCTTTATCCCAATTTCTCTATAAAATAACAACTCTCAAACATCACAAGATTATCCCAAGGGAAATCAAGATTTATCATATGTATAAATATCATATCTAAGGTGTTGGTATGAAAATACAATAGCTAGATACATTCAATGATAATTGTGTATTATGTCTCACTTATTTAGTAGTCAAGAATCATTTAAGTTTAAGATTGACTTTTGAATATAATTGGATTTCTCCAAATCTTTGTCATATATCAAAGGAGAGAATGTATCTCATCATGTGATATACAACTAACATAATTATGTCACATGCCAAGTTATATATAATTTATATATGCAAGTCAATAAGAAAATTAAAGCCTCATAGTAGCTTCCATGTGAAATAAGATGAGGCTAGATTATATTTAAATCAATTCAAGGGAGAAAGATAATATAATATTGATGTCTTTTGTTAGAAATATTTACCCCTTCAATATATGTTTCAAGGGATAAAACATTATTACAATAATCCAAGTGAGTGCACATTATCATACAAGAAAATACATACATAAGTCATTTAAAATTTTCAATTGCTAAACCAACTTTTGAGGAAGCATACCGAGCAACAAGTCACTTAATTAGAGAGATAAAATAGGTTACTAAAAAAATCATGAATGCATCGAACCTATAACCTAATGATCCTAACCAATCAGTGTCCCTAACCACCTCAACCATCAAATAGATAGGAGAGTTTGACTATAATATTTATTAGGACACAATTTGAGCATGTAAGATATTTAAAATCCACTAATAACTTAGTAAATCAATAAAACCACTCAATACATGAAATATATATCTCAAGTAACAATCCACCATAATAAAATATCTATAATACCAACTTAAACTAATAGGGTCGAACAAGTTTCCTCTCAAATGGGCACACAATAGAAAAACGTGGAATAATTACAACTTGTATAGCTCTCAGGCATTAGTCTGATGTCATGGGACCCAATTTATTCAATGAATTAAGTTCCATAAAGTTCTTCATTACACTGCTTGGAAAAACCAAACATCTATCTTTGTCTATGAGATATGTTGGTCAAAAATAATTCTTCTAAATTGATTTTGTTAAATTAAAACAAAATTAATACATTCCCAACATTTTAATTATTTCACTAAAAGTAGAACAATTGTTAAGAGATGTTGGTAGGAGAATAAACTGAACTATAAATAATTTTGACAAGGCTCCATTTTATTTCTCATATATTCCTAAAATCTTCTATTTAAAAAATAATAATAATTGGACACTACTAGGTCATAAAAGAGAATGCAATCCATAAAATAATAAAATAAAAACACTCCACTCAACATAATATACTATGACATCCATTAAGATCTTGTGTCTTCTCAACATTTTTATCATAAATTTTTATAGTTGGTTGTACATGTTATATAAACAAAATAAAACACCATACATGAAACCCCTAATAACATAAACCAAGCAAAAATCAATCTTGAAGCAAATCATCAGAGTAATCCATTCACATTTTGACTCAAATCGACATGGAAAAAATATTTTGTACAACCATTAAAACCTCATAGCTTATAAAAATAATAGTTATCAAGTTTTAATAACTCTATTTACATGTTTAATTAATTAGAGTAAAAACATCCAATAAACAATAAAACACAATATCATGCACTAGTCAAAAATAAATAAAAAATGTGTATTAGATACTTGTGCCCCAAAATCAAAATGGATGGTTGATATAGACATATTAATATATATATATATATATATATATATATATATATATATAAGATGAAATAATGTTGTTTTAGGAAAGATTAAAAAAAAATTCCATGCTCATAAAATAATAGCAAATAGGGGATTTAGTTCTCATGCCACCAAGCAAATCAGTCAACCTACAATTTATAACCAAATATTTCAGCTAAGAAGAATTACACATCCATGTCTTCCTTAATCAAAATAACCATTGTCACCATATTAAGGTATAATAATAAAAATAATTATTCCTTAAACCCCTGCTTTAATAGAGCTATGATTAATTTAAAATAATAGCCCATAGTAAGATTTTAAATGCCCAATATAAATTATAGTCAAACCATTTCTTTAACAAAATATCCAAATTGAACTAAACCCCTCAAATGTCATTCAATACTAAAAACCAACAATCAAAATAGAATTCAATCAATTTATGAAAAACTTTGAAGGTCCATACATTTGTACAAAGCTCATAAAGTAACCAACAAGAGTAGATCAACACAAGAAGAGTTCAAAATTCACATAATAAAACCCAAGTAAATTTCTAAAATTAAAATATAGATTCAAAATCAAACCCCACACCCATATTTAGTACTGAAGATCCACTCTGAAGTCCTTAGACTTCAATTTTGACCTAAAATGTCCATTTTTGAATTTTAAGGGCTTTAGAACAAAACATAATATATAAAAATCAACTACCAAAACAAATACAACTCTTACCTAGAATTTTGATACCTATCATATTCTATAACATTACCCTTCCATTGGCTGGTTTTTCCTCCAACAACTTTGACCCTCCAATTAGTTCAATACACCCATGTTCTTCCGAAATCATGCAACTCTACTAGACTAAAAAAATTTAGCTTGGAAAAGTTGACAACACCTTGAAATGAGTAGAGCACATGTTTTATGAAGTGGTTCAAATGAATATTTGAAGGGCATGCTATTGTGTAAAGATGAGATATAAAAAGTGGGTCAACCCAAGTGTAATCTCAAATCATAATGCATGTGTTGAGCTAGGTCCACTATGGATTCCAAATCCAATGATTTTAAGTTACTAAGTTATCCACAACATGGTAAATGCAACATTGCTAAAGAAATTAAAGGTATGAAGATGCCACAAAAGAAAAAGGGAGGGAAATTAAGATAACAAGATCAACCAGGAAATACATAAGATGAACTACATAGACACAAAATATAAAATGATCAAGTATGAAACAATCAATGACAACTAGATCAAGATCCAGCTGGAATGGAATTAAATCTAATAGAAATAAAGATGAAAATAACAACCCCAACTAAGGATGGCTTAAAAAATCAATCACAAACCATAATTGGATATCAATGGCTTCTTAGAATCTCTTTTTATAACCACTCATCAATGACTCATCATTGTCCCAATGGATGGAACCCACCATTGATCGTAGTTCATCATCATGTCCCTTCAACCACAAAATGAAAATAAATAACATATTCTCAAGCATAAAATATCAACATAAATAAAATTATGATATAACATAATAATAAATACTACAACCACAAACTAAGAATAATCATAAGTTGTAATAATGAACAAGCTAATTATAGTAGTAAATCAAACCCATATCTACTAAGCGTGATAAGTATATCTAAATTAGAATAATATCTAAAATAATGGTTAACGTGTCAACTATAAAAATAACATGCTATAAATAAATTGCATTCTTGAATTGAATTATATCAAATATTAAAGTTCATATCCATTGTAATAACTCATCTAAGTCAAACAATCACCTAAACCAACCAAATCAGGCTTAATATAATGTCACATCCAACAATGTAACGATATCCAAAATGGGACCATGACACATGAGACATAGGTATGGGTATGATTGCAAGGACTAATACAATGATATTTACATAATTTTATAAATTATGGAATGGGGGTATATAGGTATAAGCTATGTCTAATATACAAATTACAATTTTTTGTTGCATAAACTTACATTCTTTTAAATTTCCCTTCCCTTTTCCAATATCCTTTCACATATTTTTTACATTCTATATGTTTCATTTTAATTTATTTATTTTAATGAGTGAGAAATTTATGTGACCTTTTAGGTATTATTGTATTAAATTTACATTTATTTATTTATTTATTTATTATTATTTTGCTTTTTATAGTAGTAAACATTCACATTAGCATCAATAACATCTAAGGATGGATCTTGACTACCTGTAGTAGGGTGATGACTATTTTAGGTCTATAATAAGATTATTAATATGTAACCAAATCACATTATATTAATTTGTCATGATATAAAATAACTTTTGAATTTTTGGACACTAAATAGGTAATAATGATAAGCTAGAGAGTTTTCACAAGGCATGCCACCTAAACATCCATCTATAACAGTACCAGATAGAGGGTGGTACCATGTATTTTATATTGAATTATTTGGTTTTGTTGTTAATATATTTATAAAATATATAAACATATCAAATATTAATTTCAACTAATTAATGTTGGTTGGTGTTAAAGAAGTTTATTTCTATTTTGCATGTCTCACAACTTGTCCAATTTAAAATAGATGAGAATGAGATCTATTTTGGTTATAAATGTATTAGATCATGGATATTTTTATTATATATATATATATATATATATATATATATATATATATATATATATATATCTACTGACCCTAATAATAATTAATCCATGTAGAATCCCAAATGTTTTTGATAACCAACCATAGAGACAGTACAAGACCTAGTTTTATCGAAAGATTGCCTCGATATAAAGCTCAATTGTTCAAATATATGATATCTAATGTTAAAAAAATATAATATTACAATGTTTAACAACTTTATCATTGTTTTAATACTTTCATAGCTCTTGAAAAATAAATAACTTTAAGTGGTCTATTAGATTAGCACTAATATTATGAACTCTTTGTAGAAGTAGATGCATCAAGAATACATTATTTACGTCAGACCATTACAAAAGTCAATGTATCCTTGATTTATTGAATATTTTTGTTCTCTTCTTCCTCATATATATTTTTACTTCATTTAGTGATATTTAGAATAAAAAAATATTTTACAACAATCATGTCCAAAATTGATCCTATATTTAAAATAATCCTCATAGAAACTAGTGAAAAAATGTCTTAGGTGTTTCCATTTAATTTTAGACTCAATGATGATTGTTCAAATTATAGTGGTCTACCATGTTGAGATGGTAACCAAATGCACATTACCATATCAAAGAGTCTAATTCATATAATTAAGGATAAAATACAATAGTATTAGCTCATATTATACTTTAAAACACATATATGAACTTGGAAGCTAATCATGCATTCACACATGGTATTTTCATGGATTTAAATGATATGTCTAGTCATTAAACACTATATTCATCCTCAATGACATATCCAAATGTCTATGTGACTTCCACACAATAACTGATTTAAGTGGCCAATTCAACTATATTTATAGATTTTAAATAGAATAGGCTATAGTTTATATGACAACGGGTGCATGAACTTAAAGAGTCCATACAACCACCTCCATGCATGAGCCTAAAAATGATGTGTTTTGACTTTGACTAATGATATATATACCATTTGGTAGGATCATGGAGAAGTCCAACAGTGACCTAAATCTAGATCATAATTTATAAAACCAAAGGGCTAAAGCTAATGGACTTTTTAAAATTACTTTTAAATTATGTGATGGGTCTCATACCTCACTTTTATTTCATAACTTACTTCACTTAATACTATGGCCAGGTGTCACATCTCATATATCAACATTGTTAAAAGGTTTATCCATATACATACTTGATTTATTTATGTTTCACCAAATTTTTAAAACAAAACTAATTTTTTCATCTATCTCTAAACAATTATCAAAAAATATTTCACTCTAAATATCCTCGTAATGGCTCTTATTTTATACTTGTATTCTATTAAATAAGAATAAATTTATCCAAAAATCTTTAAAAATGACTTAAGAATGTACCCATCTAAAAAGAGGATGAAAGGTTTCATATAAATTTAAGTGATGATATTTATCACTTGGAAATAGGTTGGGATAATGAAAATAAGAGAAATTGATTTAAATTTAATGTATGGATCTCATTTTGTTTTTGTATGATGGTGTCATTACAAACTCTCAAATATTTATAGAACATAAGTTTACATTAATCTATTTTTTTAAATATATAAACTCATTAACTAAAATCTAGAGAAATATATATATATATATATATATATATCCTAAATTGTAACACTTCATAATAGTAAAGTAAAAAAAAAAAAAAAATTACACATATATCATTAAATTGTAATGTTTCATAATAGCATTTCATAGCAGTTGATTAATGTGTAAACTAGTATACATATTTCACTAAATTATAACACTTAATTTTTTTTGATATGTTATTATGTCAACAAAAATATGTCCACATATTTATGTATGAATTACACTAGGCTTGAGATAGGTGTAAAATTTTAAAAATTTATATCATGGTCGAAATGAGTGAAATAGACATTTAATTTATTCCATTAGAAAATGATAGAAGTTAAATCAAAAATATATTTTAAAACATTAATATATGAAACAAAAGTTTTCTATATGACAAAATAAAGGTACATTTGTGTTTGAAAATCCTATAAATAGCATTAATAAAAATAATTGTAATTTAACATGATTTAATTTGTCCCCTTATAAAATAAAAGAGGCATTTTTTTTAAAACCACAACATATAAAATAAAGGGTAAAAAGTGCCAAGTCCCTATGAGGTAGTATCATATTCACCTATTATGAACACTATCTATATTGAAAATACATCATGTAGTTAATCTTTGTGTGCATTAAGAAGATTTTATCAATTATAGTCTCATATTAATAAAATTAGAAGGAAATATGTAAAAATCTTGCAGTGTAGATGACTTTATGTTAGCGAGGAGGAATAGAAAATCCACTAAAATGATTACGTATATTAAGGCATCTTTGATAAGTAGAGGATTTATCAATATTATCTACTAGCTTCAACGGTAAACCTTATATTATAGTAAGTCATCACCATACAAATGCCAACCTAAAGGAAAGGCATTGGAATTTCACCAAGAGTTTGTTAGGAATTTATATTTTACATTAATGTTGGGTTGATATGTACTAAGAGGTAAATATAGTTACTTTGTTAATCAAAATATTGTTATATAATAATATTATGATATAGGTTAGAATATATATTATTGAGATATATTATTTATATTCTTATAACAATATATCATATTTAGTAGTTTGTATAATCATAGGATTTTAGGTGAGAGAAATTAGTGAAAAAATTATAGGAATCATATTCCTATATATTTATGTAAAGTCTCAAATGATTATTAATTATAATATAGTAGAATATTAATACTTATGAGACTAAAATTTCTCTGTATGCATTGTTGCTTTTTGGTTTTAGCTTTTTCAATTCACAATAGTGGTATCAGAGCACAAATATTCTCATGAAGATTTGTGAGGGAAAAAACTCTCAATTTTTTCCATTTACCCTTGTGGATGAGTAGTTTTATATAGTAATAAACACTTATTATTACGTTCATTCTGTGTATGGGTTCATTTGAAAGTATTGTAGAATTACATTTATACATATAATTGAGGGAAAGGCTATGAATGGTAGTTTGTAATGTTTATTTGAATAATTGGAATTCATGTCGATCTTTATTCAATTTTATGATAAGGAGCTATACTTCCAATAAAAATCTTGAGAAAATGATTAGATGCATTCCCCATCGAATAACATTTATTTATTTTATATTTACCACCATGGACATATACATTGCATTATACACTAATTTTTACATAAAGATTAATTGTATATTTCTACTTGGTTTCATTTATGTGCATCTATAGATCTATATAATTATCGACATGCTCATGCCTATCAATTTGATGGTGTAGAATATCTAGACATCCTTGAAGAGTTGCTCTGATTTCATATCAATTACTCAGATTCAGTCATCTAACATTTGCATTAAGGAACACATTGAAATTTTTTTATAAAGATCCATTGACCTTAGCTATATGTTAGTGACAGTCTTTGAAAAATATAAAGATCATTTACATACACCAAAATCTTTTTATTTTATTTACATTAAAGCTAATGTTTATGGTAATTTTTAATGTTGGCAATAAAATTATACATTTCATATATGTGTATGTGCATAAGTTTGACTATCCTATCTTAAGGAAATAATCCAAGTGATCTCCAATCATATATGCATTCTCCTATTTTCAACTGACAAACAGATCTCAAATGTCATCTTCTTCAAGACTTGATATTTAGTTGTATCCAATGATACAATAATGAACAAGTTCTCTCCATCAAACCATAGATCTGATTGCATTCACAAAAAATTTACCTAGAAAGAGAATAAATATTCCATTTGGATCCTCGGATGATCTACTTTAGTCAAGCTTTTAGAGTAATAGAGCACCAAACCACATTCCTAGTCATCAATGTATACTAGGACCAGGTTAAAAATCAATTCATGATAAATGTTTTTGAGTCACAAATAGATTCCTATTGTTTAGTATTTATTTTTGGGTCTTTATATAAGTTGGTAATAAGTCATTTAGGTTGAGGTCTAAAAATATTGAGTTGTATTTTACCCCTTTCTTATAGTTATAATTTTATATGAGAAGTCTATTTTTTGTATTCTTTGTTACATTGTCAAATAAGACAAAATATTTAAGTCAAAAAGTTGTTATAGTCAATTATTTAAGTTTATTGTCAAATTCAAAAAATGTCATTCAGAATATTTTTTTGTGTCATAAAAAGTCTAAAAATGTAAAATATTTATTTCATTAGTAAGATTCAATTGTCAAAAAAATAGTTTGTTACTAGACATATTATCACTTATATGTAACATCTGTGTTATTTCATATTGAGAGAGGGAAATTTACCTAATGTGGAAACAATTATGTTTCATCAACAAATTTGCTAAGTGAACAGTAATGTACTGGAGGCTAGAGGATACATGAAGGTTGGATATTTTCTAGTAACCTCTCATCAGTCAACAATGACTGGGCCACACCAATAATGTGTTGACATTTTATGTGATGGTTTTTTTATAGTTTCTGTTGTGTGCTTGAAAAATAAGAAAACATTTATAATACCTATTCATGTAATATAATTTATGTGAAAATTACAAACATAATTCCCTGATGTTAAAACATTTTAAAAGGACATAAAGCACCAATGTAAGTCAATTCATGGATCTTGAAAGGGTTTATCGTAGAGATGTAGAAAATTACTAAGAGGTGAAGAATAGATATAAGGAGGTTCCTATTCATGTTAGGTTTTGTGATAAACTGGTAAAATCATGGGAGGAGTGACACTTTGTTTATATAAAGGTCATGAACCAAATAAGGCATGCTATAAGCGGTGAGCATACTATAAATAAGAGTTTGAATATTTTTTCACCATGTAAAAATTATGATGTGAGTGTTAGGAATTTAGCTTTTACATTAGTCTCTGGTTGATATTTAATAAGATGTAAATATAATTAGTTACTTTTTTAATCAAAATATTTTTATATAACAATATTATGATGTATGTTAGAATACATATTGTTGAGATTATTTGTTTATATTGTTATAACAATATATCATATTTAGTAGTTTGTATAGTCATAGGATTTTGGATGAGAGAAATTACTAGAGAAATTATAGGAATAGCATTCTTATATATTTGTGTAAATTCCCGAATGACTATTAGAAGATAGCATAATATTATTATTTATGAGATTAAAATTTCTCTGTGTGCATAGTTTTTTTTTGTGTTTAGCTCTTTGAATTCACAACAGAGTTTTCTAATGCATATAAATCATCAAAAGGTTATAATTATAATGTACAAAAATAAATAGGGCTTGTAATATATATGTTATCCTTGTGGCAATGTTTTTCACTGAACATTAAAATTTTGAAACAATCATGATTTCATCTCATAATCATATGGATTATAGGTAATGAAGGAATTGGGTTTGACTAGAAGCCATTCTTTAGCAATGCAAGTTTTGAAGATCTCCATTTTGGGTATATAGTTTTTAATAAATAGTAAAGCAAACATGTCATTCATTTTTCTTGCTTTCTATTAAGCTTTCATTACAATTAGTGTTTTAGGTCAAGAAGATTTTTTTTGAAAAAATATACAATACTAATGGACATTTTGTAAATTACCATATATAGTTTTTGTCTTATTTAAACTAATAAATAAAAAAAATTCAAAGTGTTATGGGTATAAATGGTGTCCCCATGATATTATTGAAAAAAATATTATATATCATAGTCAATATTTTTAAGCCATAATCAGCTGGTACATCTGAATCAACAGTGATATAAGATAAATTCAAATGAGAAGATACAAGATTTTTTATATAAGAAAACATCATTTACATTTGTTTCCTATAGTTAGTAATAACAGATCAAGTTCAGGTAAGGATTGAAAATTTTATTTGATTTTAAGGAAACTTACGGTATAATTTTTGTAAAACATGAACATTGATCTTCAAGAAGATTATAAGGGGGGTCATATTCATCATTATTTCTTAAAAACATAAAGATTTAAAATATTTTAATACTAAATGTAATCAATAAAAGTAATACTTTGTAAATAGAGAGAGAGAGAGAGAGAGAGAGAGAGAGAGAGAGAGAGAGAGAGAGAGAGAGATCACATACCTTTGTTAAGTACCAATTCCTTATCATTGTCTATATATATTGGAATTCTATGAGTAATAGTGACCATTGTGTACCTTCAAGGCATTGATCATAATGCACATTAGATATTGATATCAATTTTAGTATCCACTGAGGTTGTAGCCTCATCTAGGGGTAATATATGGCTCTAATTTAACAAGACACAACCTAAAAAGATTATTTGATGTTACCTCATACTTCTAGTTGACATTTATATAGAACATGAAATCATAAATAATATGAATCATAATATTTAAGGTAAACATATTGGAAGGTATTTTATTTTTACCTATTTAATATATATATTTCCAAACAAAGATTGATTAATTAGGACTTTAAAAAGGCTTTGAGAATGAAATTACATACACTGATATGATGCACCAGTTGAGCTTCCTCCATGAGCACAATTACATGAAAAATATCCCTAGACCTTCCTATTTGATCACAAGCTTTGATCAACATGTCAAACACTATAGGATTTCAATTACACCCACTTGAGGTGGATTCTAATAAACCGTAAAAAATATAACTATTTGTCTCCAAGCCTTGAATAGGATAATACCTCAGTAATACCATTACATAAGAGAACATTCTAGCCCAGGCATAATTCAATGCTTCCTATTTTGAATCATATAATATCATCCCTCCATTTGTTTTTTCACCTCTATTTTGTTGAATGCTTCAATATCATGGCATACAAGAACATACATCTACATAGTCTTGGGTAGAGAGACAGTCTTGGTGATAAGGGAATGTTAAATAAAACTTGATCATTTGCATATGCCCTCATAAGTGTTAACTCAAGGATTTATGTGGCTAAAATTTTCAGCTTATAAGTCTTTCTAATGCTTTCCACGCTAGCCACTTATGATAGAAGTAATTGAAAATACTCTGATTACCTAAAATAATAGTTTGATAGTTGTATTTGCTTTTGTGTATGTGAGAATGAAAATAACATAAGAATTTTAAAGCTAATTAAACTACAATAATAATAGTATTATACTTAATTACTTAAAAGGAAAACAATAATTAATATAAAATATTCTCGTATTATACATTACATAAAATTATGTAATTTCATTGTTAGAGATTAAAGAAATTAATAAATAGTCAACTAAAATAGAAGACTAAAGAAGGCCCTTTAGTAATAAAAAAATATTATCTAAATGACAAAATAGAAGTAGGATTAGGTGTGGGCCTAAAAATCCTATAATTAACTCGTATAAAAGTTTCTACTCCACTAGTGGTGGTGGATTATGGTTGGAGGCTGATCATCTTGTAGCCACATTATCCATCATGCCCAAATAATTCCATGATTTATGAACATTAGACATCACACTGACTCATGCTCCTTAGGCAGACAAAGATTAAAATATTCCACTTGTTCATGTTTTTAAAAAGTAATTATTTATAATTAGGACTCTTAGCCACCTATGCAAACCATTATATCCCCTTATGAAAAAAATAATAATGGCATCCTCACCTTACATGACTTGTAAAATACATCAAAATAAGAGTTCATAAAAATGTGTGTTGGATCCTCATTTTCCATTAGATGATCTAGAAAAGTTTACAATGATGCAAATTTTTTATATAACCAGTCATAGTGTCAAAATGATTCAAGAATTCCTACTTATTTCTTTACTTCCAAAGATTATTTTTGACTATGTAAACTTTCATTTTAATGTGCTATTGTTGATTTATGGCCTTGAGGATTAAAATATTGGATGTAGTAAATAATATGGTTTATGAAGTAACTACAATGGTGAAGGATCCCATCCATAGAAGTTCAAGTGAAATACAACTAATGAGGAAGAAAATTGTTGAACTAGAGACCTAGGTGATAGCCACATAGGTAGGGCTTGTGCATATGTCCTCATAGTATAAAAAACCAATATTCCTTAGGATAACTTGATATATTGATTCTCAAAATCTTCTATATTCTAATGATTCCACATCACAACCAAATGAAGTTATCATATATGAGGTAGTGGATCCATTATCTCTATAGGAAGTATAAATTCATCAAACTGAGTTAATTGAGGTATTTTTTTAATGCCATACAAAATAGAAAAAATTATATTTATATAATTTGCAATAGAATGGATACCTATATTTGAATATATTACTTACATTTTGGTTATCAACACATGAATGAGAGGTTATATTGATGCTATCATATTTGTTTATCACTAATAATAATGGGTGAAACTATGACTATGCTTATTATGACAACAAAAATTCCAAAATAAGTTTACTAAATGGGAGATATGTAAAACCTCGCCTAGCCTCACTTTGGCTTAGGCACATGGTCAAGAATTAATTAAGGTTTAACCTAGTGATATGTCATCATTAAAAAGTATTTTTATATTTTTTAACATATATCGTGTGGATATATTATATTAAAAAATGAGGAAAATATATGTATTTCTTCTTAAATATTTGATTAATGTGCTTTATTTATGTTTCTTCTAACTATATAGGTAGTGTGATGAGCTTGGTGTATCATAAATTGATAAGAGTTTATGAATGCATCCTAATCTTATATAATGACTATGAGATGAGTTCATTGGGTTTCTATTTATGCCATCAAAGTTTTATGTGATTCAACATGGCATAAGTAGAATCTTCAATAAAGGAAAACTTTAATAAGCATAGATCTTGATAATAGATTTGAAATGAGGTTCATTTTATGTCCAACCAATTGTATGTCACATTGGATGCTTAAGTCCCTATCACCTTATCCCTATGTGTCATAAAAATAGGAGAAAATTAAAGTCTATGAGGACCATTATCCATGTGTATTTATAAAGGAAATAAAATAAGGGAATAAGATAGAAGGGATTCATATCCATTAAGGTGAAATGTAACTATAACTTGTAAAATAATCTATTTTAAACCATAAACAACTTGATAGAATCTATGGAAAAAAATAGAACCATGGAAAAGTTAAATGAAGGACATGGTGGTTAGAAATATCTAACTATAATTTGGGATATGAGTAACCTTAGGGATGTGACAAATATAGAATTAATGTACAAAAATTACAGCAACACAACTACTCATCAATTCAAATAAATACAAACAAGATGGAAAATAATACAAGGAATCCGATGGTAAGAAACAACAAGAAAAATAATCTAAGAATTAAAGGGGTTTTTTTAAAATTAGTTGGGGAAGTAAATGAACATAATGACTCTTTGATCAATACAATAAGATATAGGTGAAAAACAACTAATGGAGAATTAGAAATCAAAGGAGAGAATAAAAAATAATGAATATATACTAAGCTAGAGAAAAGGTTAAACATCATTTTACAATCCTAGACCAATCAAGCTATTATAGGTATGAGTACATTAAATAATAGATGACATGTATCTATTGCAAGACTTCAAAATTGATATAATATTTCATCATATATATGTTGAACCTAACTCAGTTGATTTGGTATAATTCATACATAGTTATATGGAGAAATGAAATATCAACTTGATATGTTTTGCTAAATAAAAATTTTGTCAACATTATTTGATGAATTTTATCTTAAGAAGAACATACATTTATGGATAATAGAGTATCAAGTTAGATTCCTCATTTTTACCCTATAGTCTACATGCAAACATAGAGCATATATTTGCATGGATCATGGCTTGAAATCATCTCACAACTATTTTTGAAACATGAACCTGAAGACTTATGATAAAAAAAGACTTAAAATAGTTAAGTGAATACATTCTAACTCTCTTACATATTTTAATTATTTGTGATCAATGGTAAATAATAATTAATAATGGAATAAATTGAATTGTAATTATAATGTTGAGTATTTAATTAATACTAATAATATATTTTGTGAGCATGAATAAAAATTGAGATTGGGAAAGTACGTTGATCAATTTTAAATGCTTAGTAAAAATACCATCTTTCCTTGTGAAATAAATGCTTGTGGATTGATCTGATAGTATATTAATGGATGCATTACATGATGTGAATATTTAGGATAATTCGTACTTCATTCCTTGAGATAAAAATATGATGATAGTAATGATTAATATTAGCATGTTACTCCTAATCACATGTAACATATGTAATAGTTTAAAAAGGTTTGAATAGTTATGTATAATTATCTAATTAAAGGCATAAACAAATGCTTTCGATTGTTTCAAATAATGGTATAAATTAGGATTAAATTTTTGTGATTTATTTATTTGGAAATGAATATACATTTATACCCATTATAATGTAGGAAATTCATCTAAAAATAATTTTTATTTCTAAATCATTGGGTGAAACACCTGGGATAAACTAGCATCTTAACAAATCTCATTTGTTGTGTTCCTCGATTATAATGTGATAATCATTTAATAAGAAGAAGATGATAGATATTATTATACTCACTTGTTGTATTTGATGTACCTTCAATCCATATGAATGGATATTTACAAATATAACCTTTTGAAATAAAGGACTTGGTTCTACACTTTACATATTAATAACACAAATTATTGGTTAATTAATAGTGTTAGAAAGTAATTTTTTGTTATAAAATTATAATGTGTGATGATTAATTTGTGAATTTTTAGATATATTATAAATAGTTTAACCATCCATACCTAAAAATAAATATAATATAATCTTAATTATGTAACGAATCGTTGAGTACATTGGAATTTATTTCATGTTGAATAAATTGTGAATAATCTCAAAGTAGAGATTGTTAATTGAAGACCTTAGAAGAGATGGCATAATATAATATAATTTTTACAATAATAAATTGATAGTTCTTTTTATATCTGATGTGGTGTTTAATTCATCCTAATTAACGGATTCAATCATTATGAATGTGTTCAAGGGTTACCTAAAACAATGGCTTGATTTAATTTAGATTGAAAATATTATGGTTCTCCATGTGTATTTTAGCCTCTATTTATTATGACTAATGGAGTGAATACAATATGGAAATTTATATTTTATTCACTAATTCTATTCATTTAATTCCTTACTTAGATAATTAGGGTATCCTTATTTAATGAATAAATAAAGTTAGATGAGTTAGCTAAATATTTACACAAGTTAGCTAATGTGCATACCTTCAAACAGTCAAACATTACTATATAAGAATGAGGTGGAATTTATTTCCCTTTAATGTTTGACAAAGGATTTCCATGTGATATTCATATTGAAGGCCAAGTTACATACTTTTTAACTTAGACTTCCAATATTATCCACTTTCCTTCACAATTATTTGTCTTTGTTCCCCTATGTTTTAGGCTTAACAATGTTAAATGACCTTTAAAATGTTTATTTAATTTAAATATTAGAGTTAAATGGCTTTAGTTTATTTTCACCTTTTTAAAATTTCTTAGTTATATTTTAGCTTAGCCAATTTATATATTGTTTGATTGTTGACTTATGTGTAACCAACCACTTGTCATGCTTTTTTTATCAAGAACAATTACCTAATTTTTCCTTGAGTTTTTAACCACATCATAGCTTTTTTAAAATTATCTATGGCATGAGTTTAACTTGGATTCAATTTTCAATGTATATTTATTATATACACTCACACACTCGCAAGTCTCAAATTTAGGTGTAACAAAGCCCAAACACTGTAGGGTTATGAAACCTACTGAGCTTGCCCTTGGAAGAAATACCTTTAGTCATAGCATCATGAATTTTTTCAAAGGAATTTCCTTTATGTATCATGTGGGATTTTGAATCAATTGCATATTGTTGTGTGGGTTTAAATTAGAATGTAAAACGCTAATCAAAATGAACTAGACCCTTACCAATCCACATGTCTCCTTTTAAAAATGTCTGCTTAAATTGGAGGTTAACATTATGTGAAACCAAATTTATGGCACATTAAATGCCTAAATACTTATCAGCTTATGCCTATGTGGCATGCACATAGTAGTAAATTTAAGTCTATGAGGTCCCTTATCCATATTTACATGGAAAGGAAATAAAATAGGGAAAGAATCCAAAAGGTCCCCATAGCCATTAAAGTGAAATGTAACTATACAGTGAAAAATAATCTCTTAAGACCATAAAAATATTGGTGGTGTCTAGGATGATCAAGAAAAGATACGTTTAGTTAATGAGTGAATATTTGAGTGCAATAATATTCTTTTCATGTTGACTAATTTTAGAATAGTCTAGAAGTTGAGATAATTATTATAAGAAATTAAAAATGGATGGTATAATATGAAAATATTTAGATAACAAGAACGTGATAGTTTATTTTATATTGGATTTGGTATTTTATTGATCTTGATTATTGGATCGAATCATTATGAATATGTTAAGTGATAACTAGAATAATGCCCTGATTTAACTTTGGTCAAAAACATTAAGGTCCACATCTATATTCTAGCATATATTAATTATAATATTTGAATGAATGGAAGTTGGGAAGTTAGATTCTATCCATTACTCCTATTCATCATTATACTTACTTAGATATCAAGGGTATCCTATTTTATTAAATAAATTAGGTCGGTTGAGTTACCTACATATTTACACATGTTAGATAATGTGTAGGCCTCTAAATACTTGACACATTATGCTAAAGTATGATTTGGCCTTTTGTTTCATTTAAGGTTTGGTTTAGGACATCCCTTCAATATCTTTAATGAAGGTTTCATTGTATGTTTTTTCACTTAGGTAAACTCCAGATATTAATCACTTATCTTGGCACTTATTGATGTTTGGTAGCCTAGTATTTTTACTTACTTTCATGGATTGACCTGAGAATATTTCTTTTCTTAGTTGTTAGAGACAAAGTTGGGTATTTATAGTTTATTTTCACCTTTTAAAAAGTGTTTATTCATATTTTAGCTTAGTTAATTTTTAGTTTATCCTATCACTTACAAAATCATAACCAACCATTTTTCATGATTTAACTCACACTTGTTTACATGGTTGGCTAATTTTTTTCATGTAGTATTATTGAATCATGGAATAGATTGTTATAATTTCTTTAATTCATGATATTACCTTGTATTCTCAATGCCACATGCTATTATTCCACACACTATCACACTCAACAGTTATGACTTTTATAAAAAATGATTCCAAATACTTTGTGGTTGCAAGCCATTATGAGCTATCAACTTTATAAGGTTTAACTTCACAGCCTTTATCCATGTTATTTCATTTGTGTAGATTATGGGGTTACAAATCTATTGCATATTTCCACTTGAATTTGCCTCATGATATATAACCCTATTCCAAAAAAATATTTCCATTTTATTGAACCACATCTCTCCTATTTGCAATGCTACAACATATAGTATAACACAACATGTCTTCATTTTTATAGCCTTATGACCTTATGGGTCAATAATAAGGATCGAAAGTTAAAGGGTCACACTTGGGAAATATTATGCTACTTATCATCACACCCAAATTAAATTTGAATTGGCATTACCTAGGAAGAATGCCTATGACTCAATCAGCCACATAAACTTGTGAAAGTTTGGTTAAAGTTAATGGTTATCCTACCCATCAAATTGTCAAATAATCCATATGAATAAGAATACAAATGTAGTTTTTGTCATATTTTAATTTTTTTTGGGTGATTCTTGTAATCTATACATAATTGACATTATGATATATACATTAGCTTCAAAAATTCAATGATTAAATTTTCCATGTTTTAGTGATTTGAAGGAGCTATAAAATTAAGGTTCAAATAAGAGGTCAAGATGAATGGAAATATTCAATAATATGTCTTATATGATAAGGAACATATTATCTTGAAATGAAAACAAGGTATATAAATTATGACCAAAAAAGGAAGCATTTATATAAAATATTTAATAAGATAACAATGGCCAAATCTTAGAAGAATCTTTTAATATTGGGCCATAATCCATAATTCCTATAATCATTACCTACTATTAGGAAAACCAATGTTAATTAGATGGACCTTCTATATTAATCTAAAATTAATAATTATGGATGCAAACACAATAATCATTTTTATAAGCAGGCATTAGTTTTTTTAATGAATGTGATGTTGAGCATGGGTTCACCCTCTTTCCATAAGAGTACATTAAATTGGTTAAGGAAAATGTTTTAGTTGATTTTTTAAGTAACACATAAGGGCGCTACACATTGGTATTAGTTCATAATTTAACTCTATTGATCTTTGAAAAGACCTTTTACATAAAACTTGTGCATGAAAAATAGAACTATAAACATTGTGAGAGTGATTCAAGGTTTTGTCTATTTGTGATGGGACATTAAAAAAATTGTAACATAAAAACATTAATGGTTGCTCACAAATAATAAGTTTGGACTACCATTTCTGAATGCCAATGAAAAATTTGAATTTTGATTGAGTGAACAAAGACCCTCTAAGTAGTAAAACATACATTGGATGGATGTGTGATAATTTTACCACTCAATGACCCCAAAATATTTGTGTTAATTAGAGTTACATGATTTGGGAATTTAAAAATAATATATGAATATATTCAATGAAACTATTTTTTAAACCATGTTTGAGTGTGTATAGTCCCAAATTAGGATAGGAAAATAATATTAAATCATATTGCTAGTCTTGTAATGTTTGATGTGTCATAATGTTTTTATGATAGAAATAAATTTGTCACTACAACTCCCCTAAAAAGGCTAAGTGTGATAACCCTTGCTAGAGAAATATAATTTTAGACAGTTGGGAACATAGATGTTTGGGAAAGGAACTTTGCAGCCTATTATTGTGTAAGAAATGATGTCCAATTATTTTTACTTAATATTGTTTAGCTGCATATAAATTATTGATTTCTCATTATGGATTTATTTATGATTACAATTTATTTAATTCTATTGTTTAAGGATGAGATTTACCCTTGTGATCTTTGGATATAAATTTCATTATGGGATTTTTTTTGTGGATTTATGTATTTTGTAAAATAGTGGTCTAAGTGTTTGTAATTTATGAAATTATTTTATTAAATTTTTATTTTCCATCTTCTATGATTTATTTAGGTGGGTTTGATAAGACCAAAATTAATGTTTTGTGTGTAATTGTTCTATTGAGTTCACCAACATTATTACTATGTAGAATTGAGGCCTATGTTAGGGTGTGGTAGATGTGGTTAAATCCAAAAATATTATTTTTGGGGCATATTTTATCATTTGGGGTGAAATATATCCAATTTATGAATGCCTATTCATTATTGATCATGTGATACATTCTTTAACAACACATAGATCTCAAGTTACTCGTGGTTTAGGGAACTTGTTCTTGCTATGATATTTTCTAGCATTATATATTTTGTATGATTTTATACTCTTATAAAATTTTATTTCTGTTTACTTAAATAAATTAATATTTTAATTATTTTTTATGTTTTTCAACAAGATTTACTATTATTGCCTATGATGTTGCTGTGGTGAAGCCGATTTTTCAGCAACATGGGTGAGACATGGATTTAGCACACTCATTTTCCTTTGTTGAAAATTTGAATACATAGGCTGATTTACTTACCTTTGTCTACCATCTTCAACTCTATATTGTTGAACTCAGCTAACATCATCACATCTTAACAATTTTTGATCAATCATACATTCCCCATTTGGATATGGATAATGATATTATTGTTGCAATAAGAATAAGAGATTTAGATTTAGTGAAGCCTTGTATTGAATTAGAATCAAAATTATGTGGTTTTTATTATTGCTTTTACTATAAATATATAAAAACACTATGTGTGACACTATTGATTTACCACTTATTGCATTATGGATAGATCTGTCTTATATGCTTCTTGGTATGGATGCCAATTAATTAATATTTGTTTAAATTTTCAAAGGTGAAATTATTGATAATAAAGATTTGTGAGATAATTGATGGAGGATCTATATTGTTGTATAAATTGGCCAAACTAAACATTTATGTTGACTCAACATACATTATTAATGAGAAATATTTCCCTTGTTTTCTTTTGACATGGCTATCTATAAAATTGATCAAGCATGAATAAATCCATGATTTGATGATAACATTTTATATAGTGGAATAAAAAACTTACTATAACTTCTTGATTGCAATTTTTGGTAGAACATTGTTTGTGTGATTTCATTATCCTTGATGATGGAGTTGATAATTTTAAAAATAATTTGTTGTTGATTTAAATATTTATTCAATATTATGTTGAGACTAAACATGGTTTCCACCATATATAAGTCATGTTGTGTATACAACTGTGTATGATTTTGTATGTTATTATGAACTTGTTTTTTAATGATACCTTTGTGTGTATGATATGTATATGTTAATTATGTATGATATTATATGCTTATATTCATATGATATATTATGTATATGCTTTTGTTATTCCATTTTTTTGTTAAAATTACTCTTGATTATGTGTACACTATTCTTGAGTCTTGATAACTATTCTAGATGTGTATTTGATTTGGTGTTAGCTATTGGGCCATAAATTATTTGATCATGTGTATATTACTCTTGAATAAATCCCAATTTTTATAATTCTATATTTGATTGTTGATAAGCCATTTTTCCATCAATTCATTGTGTATGATGATTCTATGGGTGTGTATTCAATGGATTATCACTCTTAATGTTTCAGATAATAAACTATTGTGAAAATATTCGTGGAAAATTTCATTAAATGAGAATTTTTAGAGTGTGATTGGCTAATCCAATCATGATAAAATGCTGCATTACACTATTTATTAAAACTACCCTCAATGGATAATTTATTATTGCAATGATGAAAAACTTTCTTGTATTGATTAAATTATTAAATTTCCCATATGTGTGATGGATGTTTACTATATAATGTTTACTTTCTATAATGATGGACTATTATTTAATTAATGTAATTCTCATTTATGTTAAAGATGGTTTCCTAATATGAAATAATCATTGTAATGATGGAATATTAATTAACTACTACAATTTTACATGTGTGATGGATGACTGATTTATATGATATGGTCATTGTAATGATGAACTATTACTTACCTATTTCAATATCCATTCAATGTTTACTTATGATATTTATTTAATGCAATGATGCAATATTACTTGGATATTGATATTACTAATGTATGATAGATGGTTTGTTAAATAACATACCTCTTCATGTAGTAATTTTATGTGTGAAGGAGAAGAAATTTATTTATTTTGTTTTACCCAATATGAATAAGTGTATGATTTCATAATTGATTTGATAACCATTATTTTTATTTTAGATATGTTTATTGATTATATACATGTTTAGATATTTAGCTAGGTTGTTGATGATATAAAAAATATTATGTTTGATGCACCACTTTTGCATCCATTTATTTATATCGCTATCTCAAGGATGTGTACTAAAAATGAATCTTTGATGGTTTGTATTCCATTGGTGAGGGAGTTTCTAAATTTATGATTATGTTAATCCATGTAAAAGTTATATATTACTTATGTTGTTGTTATCAACACATGAATCAGAGGTTATATTGATGCTATCATATTTGGTTATTACAAATAATAATGGGTGAAACTATGAGTATACTTATTACGACAACAAAATCTCAATACTAAGTCTCCTAAAGGGGTGAATACATAACACCTCACCTAGCCTCACTTTGGCTTACTCACATGGCTAATTATTAATTAGGGTTGAACCTAGTGCTATGTCATCATTCATGAATATTCTTATGATTTATAATATACATCCTTTCAAATATATTATACCAAATTATGAGAGATAGATATTTACTATTTTTTAAATATTTGATTAATATGTTTTATCTATATATCTTCCAACCATAGAGGTATTGTGATGAGTTTGGTGCATGTGTACTTGAAAAGAGTTTTTAAATGGTTCCTATGTTTATATACCAATTATGAGATGAGTTCATTAGATTTGCATTTAGTCCATCAACATGATATGTGAGTCAACATGCCATATGTAGGAGCTTACATAAAGGACAACTATAGTAAGCATAGATCCTGATAACAAATAGGAAATGAAGTTCACTTTATGTCTAACGAATTATATGTCACATTGGATGCCTATGTCCCTATCACGTGATGTCTATATAGCATAAAACTAAGAGGAAATCAATGTTTATGAGGACCATTATTCATGTGCATATGGAAATTTAAAAAATTGAGGAAATAAGACAAAATGGATTCATGTCGATTAAGGTGAAATGTAACTATAAGGTGTAAAATAATGGCTTTAAGACCATAAACAAGTTGGTGGAATATATGGAAAAAATGATAAGCATCGAAAAATTAAATACATGACATGGTGGTTATAAATATCTAACAAGCAAGTGTGTTATGAGTAGCCTAAGGGATTTGACAACTAGAGAATTCATGTAGAATAATTATAAGCAGAACAACTTCTCAACAACTGATGTAAATATAAACAAGATGGAAAAAACTAGAATGAATATTATCATAAGATACAATAAGAAACATTTAATCTAATAATTAAAGGGGAATTTTAAAAATTAGTTGAGGAAGTAAATGAATATAATGCCTCTTTGATAAATTGAGGAATATATAAGTAAAAAAAAAAAAAACCCTTAGAGGATAAAAATTAAGGGAGAGAAGAAAAAACAATGAATATATACTAAGCTAGAGAAAGGGTTAAACTTGATTTTACAATCCTAGATCAATAAAACTATTATAGTGAGGATTACATTAGATAATGGATGACAGGTATCCTTTGTAAGACTTCATAATTGCTACAATATTGCATCATATAGATTCTCAACCTAACAAAGTTGATCTGGTATAATTCATACATAGTTCTATGGAGAAAATAAACATCTGCTTGATATATTTAGCTAAAGATAAGTTTTGGAAATGTTGTTGCATGCAATGTATCTCAATGAAAATAACCATTTGTAGAGAATGGAGTATCAAGTTGGATTTCTCATTTTCATCGTATGGATTACATGCAAACATGATGTAGATATCTGGGTAGATCTTGGCACTAAATCATCTTATAACTAGTATTGAAGGATGAACATGAAGTGTGATGAAAAAAAAGACAAACTCAGAAGAGTCAAGTGAGTGCACTCTAACTCTCTTACCTATTTTAATTATCTATAATCAAGGGGAAATAATAATTGATAATGGAATAAATTGAATTGCAGTGATAATATTGAGTATTAAACGAATATTACTAATATTTTTTGCAAGTATGGATGAAAAATAGTTTCAGGAAAGTAGGTTAATCTATTTTAAATGCTTAGAAAAAATACCTTCTTTCCTTGTGTGGCAAATGCTTGTATATTGATCTAACTATAGATTATTAGATGCATTACGTGATGTGTATATTTTGGATAATCCTTACTTCATTCCTTGAGAGAAAAATATGATGATACTAATCCTGAATATTGGCATGATACTCCTAATCACATGTAACATATGTATTGGTTTAAAAATGATTAAATAGTTGTGTCTAATTATCTAATTAAAGGCATAAATAAATGCTTTTGGTTGTTAAAAATAATGGTATAAATTAGGTTTATATCTTTGTGATTTATTTCTTTGGAAATGAATATACATTTCTACCCATTATAATGTAGGCAAATCATCTAAAACTAATTTCTATTTCTAAATCATTGGGTGGAACAACTGGCATAAATTAACATGCTAACAAATATTATTTGTTATGCTCCTTGAGTATAATTGGATAAGCATTTAACAACAAGAAGATGATAGATATTATTATACTCACTCTTTATATTTAATGGGCCTTCCATCCTTGTGAAAGGAGATTTACAACTATAACCTTTTAAAATAAAGGACTTGGTTCTACACTTAACAAATTAGTAACACAAACTATTGGTTATTTAATAGTATTAGAAAGTAATTTGTGGTTATAGACTGATAATGTGTGATAATTAATTTGCACATTTTGAGATATATTATAAATAATTCAGCCATCCATACCTAAAAGTAAATATAAGATAAACTTGATTAATGAATGAATCTTTGAATGCTTTGGAACTCATTTCATGTAGAATAAATTGAGAATAATCTTAAAGTAGATATTGTTAATTGAAGACTTTATAAGGGATGGCATAATATGATAAGCTTTTGACAATTAGAACTTGATAGTTCATTTTATATTTGATATGGTGTTTAATTCATCTTTATTAATGGATTTGTGAATGTGTTTAAAGATTACATAAAATAATGGCATGATTTAACTTAGATTGAAAATATTACCTTTTTTAATATGTATTACAGCCTTTATTTATTATGAATAATGGAGTAAATACAATTTGGAAAGTTTGATTCTAACCACTGCTTCTATTCACCTTTCTACTTACTTAAATAACAAGGATATCCTTATTTACTAAATAAATAAAATTAGATGAGTTAACTAAATATTTACACAAACTAGTTAATGCACATGCCTCCAAATAGTCAAACATTCCTACTTAAAAATCAGTTGGCCTTTATTTCCCTTTAAGGTTTAGTCAAGGACATCCATGTGATATTCATATTGAAGGCTTGCTTACATTTTATTTCACTTAGGCAGACTCCAAATCTTAGTCGCATTCCTTCGTACTTATATGCGTTTGGTCCCCTATCTTTTCGGCTTAACAGTGTTTATTTCCTTTAATTGTTGCATTCAAATTGCTTCAGTTTATTTTCACTTTTTACAAGTGCTTAATAATATTTTAACCTAGCCGATTTATAGTCTGTTCGATTGCTAACTTAGGCGCAACCAACCACTTTCGTGATTTTGTAGGTCAAGCAAGGTTAGCTTATTTTTCCATGCGGTGTTAATCACGACATGAATTTACCTTGGATTGTATGTCCAACGTGTTGTGATTCCGTCCACTCCCACACTCGCAAGTCTCAAAGTTAGATGGAACAAAACCTGATGACTGTGGGGTTACGAACCCTTTGGAGTTTTTCCCTTGGTAGCAATGCATTCGCTCGTAACCTCATGAATTTTGTCTAAGGCATTTCCTTTGTGTATCATGCAGGCTTGTGAATCAATTGCATGCCGCCATGTGGGTTGGCATCATAATGTGAAACCATAGTCCAAATGAACTGAACCCTTACCAAGCCACGTGCTTGCTTTTAAAAACGCGTGGTTAAAGTTGATGGTTGTCCTACCCGTCAAACTGTCAAAGAATGCAGATTGGGATGATTCTTGTAAGTCATCGATAATCGATAATATGATCTATACATTAGCTTGGGATATCTAATGATTAAATTTTCCATGTTTTAATGTTTTGGTGGAGCTATAAAAATCATTGTTCCATTATGACTAGATGAATGGCGATCTTGAGGACTGCGTCTTATGTGATATGGACCATATTAGCTTCAAATGATAACAAGTTATATTACGTATGATCAAAATCAAAAGTATTTTTCGAATGAATATATAAATATTTTAACAAGATAACAATAACCCAAACCTTAAAAAAAAATGTTTAATATAGGCTTATTACCCACATGTCCCAAAGTCATTATCTAATATTTGAAAAATACATGCTAACTCAATAGACCTAAAAGGAATAATTATGAATGCAAAGACAATAATCATTATTATTGTCAAGCGTGAGTTTTTGATAAAGATGATGTTAAGCATGGGTCTGCTCTCTTTCTGTAAGAGTAGATTAAATTGGTTAAGGAAAATATTTTTAATTGGTTTTAGAAGTAGCACATAAGAGTGCTACACGCTGCTACTAAAGCATAATTAAACTCTTTTAACTTTTGGCAAACCTTTTTAGATAAAACTTGTGCATTAATAATGCAACAGTGAACATTGTGAGAGTGATTCAAGGATTTGACTGCTTTCTGATGGCCCACAATAAAATTCACATCATAAAAAATTGAATGGTTGTTCACAAACAACCAGTTTGGATGATTAATTTAAAATGTAAATAAAAAAATTGACTTCTGACTGAGTGAACAAAGACCCTGTGAGTAGAAAAACATACATTAGATGGAGGTGCAATTATTTTACCACTCTATGACCCAAAAACGTTGTAGTTAATTGGAGTTGCATGCTTTAAGAATTGTAAAATACTATATAAAGATATAGAATTGAACACTTTTTGCAACCATGTTTGAGTGTGTATAGTCAGGAATACAATTTCTGTTGTATTGGCAGTTAGATAAATGTGGCAGTGGCCACAGATGATCTTTTCTATGCCGTCATTGCTTAAAACTAATAATAAGGTAAAGCCCAGCAAACATAAATATATAGTAACGAAACATAATACAGCAGGCAGATATTAATCATGCATTAGAGCTCACCTCATGCTCTTGCAACCACCTTTTTTTCAATAGCAACTGCGACTGATATTTCCTTGCCCACTCCTCTTATTATATTCTTTTCTATGCTTCTACAGGTTTCTTGTAAACCTTTCTTTCCTGGATGACAACTAATTTCAATGACGACTGACTTTCAATAAATTTGCAATACAAATTTATGTTCTTGTCAATGCTATGATGTGATTTCTCCTTATATTTTTGCATGTTAATGGTATTCTCTTGAACTCTAATTTGATCCAGTACCATTGATTCTTAAAGACAAAATAGATCATAAAAGCAATGGCATGGGGCGTTATAATTGAATTTGTTCCATTGTTAGTTACCTCTTTTGACAAATACCAAACAATCTGAATGCCAATTACTGGCCACGTTAAAGAAAAATGGTATTTCACCGTAATGTTTCAGGATTGTAATGCAGAAACAAATAGTGAATAATATACTGTATATGAACTATGTATAAATGGAAAGTTAGTTTACAACATATTGAAAAGAACATGAAAAATAATGCCCATTTATGTTGAAATAAAGAGAGCATGCAAAACAAGAACTTAAACAAGTAAACAAGAACAGAGCCCAATTGCTACAGCAATTTCTTGAAAATAAGAATTTTATTGATCTTCTTTTTCCCTTTCTTACAATGCTGCGCCCAAGGCGTCTTTAAATAGATTTAAATCCAAAAATAACTGAAACTAAACTGATTGCTTAACTGATCCTTAACTAATCTTCTAACTGCTTAAACAAACTGATTGTTAACAGCTTAAACTAACTGATCTCTAACTGTCAGTTAACTAACTGAATATGAACTACTTCTCTAATAGTTTAACTAACTATTTGATAACTGACTAATCTCTAACTGATTGTTCACTGTTGCATGCATGAGGAGTGGAGAAATTAACTCTAGTTCATCTTGAGTTTCTAACACTCCCCCTCAATTTCTACCACTTACAACTTTAGCATTTACAATGCCTAAATTTTGTCTCTCATGCGGAATACACCGCCTTGTCTTCATACAAAACAAATACAATTGCTCAATGAGTGTTCACTCAGCGTTTAAGACTGAGGAGTAGCTTGTCGAAAGGCTATCAACAGACATGCTTATGTCCAAAACTGCAAGCTTCCCGCTTGCTTACATTTCTTTCACCTGATGCTTAACTTGTCAGGTTTCCTCCTAGGACTCTGCTGGGTTCGTTCCACATTGGTCTAGATTTGCCAACGATCGGCTTGATCTTCAGACACTTTGACAACTTCACTCGCTATTCAACACACACACTTTCATAGCTTCACTCGCTGTTCAACACAAACACTTTCACAGCTTCACTCGTTGTGTAACACAAGCTCTGTAGAGCTCATATTTTCAAAGACGACACTGCAGCCATCCATGCTATAATTTGAAGACCAGGAATGATTGCATTGCTTGCATAAAACATAAAACATACGCCTTGTAAAACTAAATACAGATAGCAGACAAGAAACAAAAACAAATAAAAACATATCTCAAAAGGCTTTTGCTTGGTCAAAATAGACTCTAGCAGAGACCACAGACTAGTTGGAATGCTTTAATACTTTTGTTGTGCGATTCTCCTTGTGCTTCTCTACTTAAATCCTTACCATACTCTGATACCAATTTGTTGAAATCAATAGAGAGCAGAAAAACAAGAATTTAAATAAGAAAACAAGAAGACAACCCAATTGCTACAGCAATTTCTTGAAAATAGGAATTTTATTGATCTTCTTTTTTCCTTTCTTACAATGCTGCGCCCAAGGCATCTTTAAATACATTTTAATCCAAAAATAAATGAAACTAAACTAATTGCTTAACAGATCCTTAACTAATCTTCTAACTACTTAAACGAACTGATTGTTAACAGTGTAAACTAACTAATCTCTAACTGTCAATTAACTAACTGAGTGTGAACTACTTCTCTAACAGTTTAACTAATTGTTTGATAATTGACTAATCTCTAACTGATTATTCACTGTTTCATGCACGAGGAGTGGAGAAATTAACTCCAATTCATCTTGAGTTTCTAACAATTTATGCAATCTATAAGGAGAGGAAAATTGAGCTGACAAATGAAACATTACAAACACCGATATCTCACCAAGATTCCAAGGTAGAGACATTGTGCCGAACCCAAAACAATGGCAGATTGATTCTCAGTAATCGACTTTAAGCTCCTTGAGGACTCTGCAGGTGTAGGAAATGTCACTGAACAGAGTACATTTTTTTATGTGGTCACTAAATGCACCTCAATGTGGAAAAATCTAGAAGAAAAATTATAACAAGTTACTAAATAATTTGAAATATGACATACATTTTAGCTACAACACATGTCAGATGCGTCTTAGAAACATGTTAGTCACTAATTTTTTTTAGCCATGCTTTATTTGGTTGTTTGACACATGATATCATAGCCATATATGATGTAGATATAGCCATAGAAAACTTTGTCGATGGTTCCTACTAATAATTAATTGCATAGAAAGAAATCCTATAGAACTGTATTGACCATGTGATACATTAGAAGCAAGGCATAGACTTACACTAGTCACCTACTTTAGTTCTATTTATGAATTTTTTATGTTTGGTTTGCTTTGATTTATTGGCTGATAATTTTCTTCTCTCACTTTCAGAGGGGAGCAGGTTTCTAAAATAATTCATAGTCCATACTAGATGGCACCTGAGGGTTTGAAGCCAAATTATGGCCCAAAAGTCAATGTGTGGAGTGTAGGAGTCATTCTTTAGATTTATTGTATGGAGTGATGGAGTCCCACCATGGTGGGTTTATATGTTATGTAAAAAATCCAATAAATTCTCAAGTTTGCAATATTGTATCCTTTTGAAAATGGTTGTTCAAATGGTAGTTCTTTCATTAGTATATCCTTATTCACTTTTATGTCTTTATTCCTCTTCGTGTAGGCTATCATGTTAACGTGTATAACTTTGATGGTGATTCATTTTAATGGTTTGGTAGGCATCTAGTAAAGTTTACTTCCACTAAAATAGTAAATACTAGAATTGATAGGAGCAAGTAAATTTGAATGTATAAATTTGATGCAAGTACAGACACAAGTATTTTGGATATCAAAATAATTGTAATAGGATTTTTTTTGAAAAGCATTGCAAGCAGTTGCATCATATACAACATTGTTTGTGTGTCTAATTTCATTATTTGAAATGCTAGAAGAAATCAGTTCAGTTCACAAGTTTGAAATTTACCCTCATTAGATAAGTTACAACAATATCTGTAGAAGCAAGAAATTGGGTAAACACTAAATGCTAAAAAGGGTGTAGATCTAGTGGAGTAATTATACTGAAAGAGTAGCCACCACTACCTCTTCATCATTCACACACAAATACAAAATGTACTACTATTTCAGTTTCACAACTACATCAGTGTGTCAGTGACAGACCAAATGTTTACTATAGAAGTAGGAAGGTAAACAATAAAATGATGTTGAGGCCCAATAAGGAAGTGGTGCATAAAATTTCATATTTATTACCCATAGTTATTTTTTAGATCTTAGATGTAATCCAAATTCTATATTCTATTTTTTCAGGCTTCAATTTTGAAGACAATAAAGAAACAATACAACAAAAATAAAATAACAGACAAAACTCAGATTGCTACGGCAATCATAACAATAAGAATTTTATTGATTTTTTTGATCTTGCTGATCTTCTTGATCTTGCTTACAAAGCTGTTCACATGGGTCCTTTAAATACAATTGAAAAACAAAAATAACTAAAAAAGCAAACTGAAGACTAATTATAGTCTTTACATGCAAACTAAAACTAAACTGCTTCTTTAACTACTTGAACTAACTGTTTGTTAATTGTTGTGCATGAGAAGGAGGTGGAACTGGTAGTTTTGGAGAAATTAACTCTAGTTGTCTTCAGTTTTTAACACTCCCCCTTAATTTCTACCACTAACTACTTCAGCATTTACAATGCCTAAATTTTGTCTTAAATAATCAAAGGTCTCCTTTGCTAATGCCTTTGTGAATATATCTGCCAATTGGTCTTCAGATCTGCAGAACTCCAGATGGATTTCTCCATTGTTCACTAACTCTCTGATAAAATGAAATCTTGTATCAATGTGCTTGCTCCTCTTGTGAAAAACATGATTTTTTGATAATGCAATTGCTGATTTGTTGTCACAAAAGATTGGTGTTGACTCTTTCTGTGCTTGTAATAAATCTTTCAATATTCTCCTCATCCAAGTTGCTTGACATGCTATTGATGTGGCTACTGCATACTCTACTTTAGCTGATGAAAGTGTCATTATAGGTTGTTTTTTGGATGCCCATGTGACCACACCTATTTCTAAAAGAAAGGCATGTCTAGAAGTACTCTCCTGTCATCAATGCTACCTACAAAATCACTATCAGTATAACCAATCAAACTAAAATAATTAGTTGTGGAATATAAAATTTCATAATCTGTTGTTCCTACCACATATCTCAATATCCTTTTTCCAACTTGCCAATGTGAGTCTTTTGGTGACTCCATGAATCTAGAGATTAAACTGACCCCATACATGATATCTGGTCTTGTAGCTATAAGATACAACAAACTACCAACTAGTCTTTTGAATATTGTAGAATCAACATTAGACCCTTTGTCTTTTTTGCTAATTTTGGTCCTTGTAGCAACTGGTGTAGGTGTTGGTTTACAATTCAGCATCTTAAACCTCCTTAACACATCCTTTGCATATTTAGTTTAACAAATAAAAATTTCCTTCTCTGATTGTATAACTTCTATGCCCAGAAAGTACTTCATTAATCCCAAATTTGTCATTTAAAATTATTTCTTCATTGCTGATTTAAATGTGTCTACAGACAAATTTTTAGTGAAAATCAAATCATCAACATACTAACACACAATCAAAATCTGACCTTCTTTTTTGAATTTTTTGTACAATGTAGGCTCACTATTGCTTCTGTTGAATCCATTGTTTGTCATGTATGAATCAATCATACTATACCATTCTCTTGGTGCTTGCTTGAGACCATAAAGGGCCTTCTTCAATCTGTAGACTTTTTCTTCATGTCCATGCACTTCATAACCTGGTGGCTATTTCACATACACTTCTTCATCTAGGAAACCATTCAAAAAAGCTGATTTGACATCCATTTGATATACATTCCGATTATTTTGATTAGCTATTACTAAAACCATTCTAATAGTATCAAGTCTAGCAACTGGAGCAAATGTTTCATTATAATCAATTCCATGTTCTTGTGTAAAACATTTTGCTACTAACTTTGCCTTGTGTTTTTCAACATTTCCTTCTGTATCAAATTTGGTCTTATAAACCCATTTGACTCCTATGCAATCTTTACCTTCAGGTAGATTAGTTAGATCCCATGTTTGATTTCTTTCAATGGCATTCATCTCTTCATCCATTGCTTTTATCTAATGTTCCTCATTGACTTCTTCTTCATAATACATAGGATCATGAGTGAAAAGAGCAAAATTGGAACACAAATCTAACTTCTCTTTTTCTTGATTATAAATCTCATTCAAGTTTCTCATTTTCTTACCTTTAAATCTTGATATTAAAGTGGCAAGAGTTGGATCTGATTCATCACTTATGAATTTGGAGTAGGATGACATGCATGACCAGATGATTCACCTTGTGCTAAGCTCCTAGGTGTTCTTATTGGAGTGCTTGTTCTTTCTTGTGGAGAGGATTAATCACCTTGAGAATTTTGTTCTTCAGATTCTTCTTCATTTTGGGGAATTGGTGCTCCAATTGTGATGGTGCTACCATCCCATGCTTCTTCTTCCTTAAATTCAACATCTCTGCTAATAATCACTTTCATTGAAATGGGGTTATACAACTTATAAGCCTTTGATTATTCACTATAGCCAATAAAAATGCATTTCTCACCTCTATCATCACGTTTTTTTCTCAATTTATATGGTATAAGAGAATATGCAATACAACCAAAAATTCTGAAGTGATGTACACTATGCTTCTTACCACTCCAAGCTTCTTGTGGAATTAGATCTCTAACACTCTTTGTTGGGCTTCTATTCAAAATATATACTACACATGCTACTGCTTCTACCCAATATTCATTTGATAAATTTTTGGCTTTCAACATGCTTCTAGCCATCTCCAGGATTGTTCTATTCTTTCTTTCTGCTACACCATTCTGCTATGGTGTGTACCTTCTAGTCAGTTGCCTTTTATTGCCATGATATCTGCAAAAATATTGAAATTCATTAGACATATATTCACCTCCTCTATCTGATCTAAGTACCTTGATGTAAAGGCCACTCTACTTTTCAACCATAGCCTTGAATTCTTTAAACTTTCCAAAGGCTTCAGACTTATTTTTGAGAAAATATATCCACATCTTTCTGCTAAAGTCATCAATGAAGGTTAGGAAATAAGAACTACCTCCAAATGATGGAATTTGCATTGGTCCACATAAATCACTATGGACTAGCTCCAATATTACCTTTGCTCTATATGAGGCTCCTACTGGAAAGCTCTCTCTATGCTATTTTGCTAGACTGCAACTATCACATGAACTTCTTGGATGTTCTATTGGTGGTAATCCCTTCACCATATTTTGATTTTGTAACAAATTCAAACCTCCAAAATGTAAATGTCCATACCTTAAGTGCCATAGCCATGATTGGTCTAGATGCATGGTTTTGAAGTGGGCTTCCTCTTCTCCTTAGATACACTGAATTCGAAGAGGGAACATCTGATTCTTGGTCATCTCCACTTTTCCTATCAACATGTCACTTGGAAACTTGTCTAGTATTGTGCAAACATAATCCGTAAAAGATACTCTATAACATTTCTGTACTAACTATCCAACACTCATAATATTATGCTTTAGTCCAAGTACAAAATAAACATCAGGAATAAACCTTCTTTCACCATTTTTTGCTAAAACATTTATTACTCCTTTACCCATTACATCCACTTTGTTATCATTTCCTAATTTCACTTCAAATTTTATGGAATCATCAAGACTAGCAAAGAATTATTTATTCCCTATCATATAATTACTTCATCTACTATCTAAGAACCAAATATCTCTAACATTTTATTGAGTAACATGACAAGTGAGAAATAAGCTTCCAAAATTAGAACTAGATTCATTTGTCTAATTAGCATTCTGCTTGTCCACATTTCCTTGTTTCTTTCTGCATTCACTTGCATAATGTCCATATTTTTTGTGGTAATAACATTAAATGTTAGATTTATCAAACCTCTGTGAACTTTGCTGGAAGTGATTGTTGCCACGTCCTCTATTGATATAGATTTGATTACTATTTTTGCCTTGATCTGGATTTTTCCTTTCAGTTATGCCTCTTTCTCTGAAGTTTGGCCTTCCTCTTCCTCTTGCTTTGCCAAATGATACCTGTGACTTGAAAGCATTCTCAAGAGAAGTATTGTTATTCCTATTCATTTTGGATTCATGTGTTAACAAAGAACCCATTAATTCATCTACTGATAACTGTTCCAAATCCTTGGTTTCCTCAATAGTTACAACTATTGCATCAAATTTGGTGGGTAAACTCCTAAGTATTTTTTCTATGATCTTCTAATCTGTTATAGTCTCTCCATTAGATCTAATTTGATTCACAATATTTAATACTTGACCCATAAACTGGTCTATTGAATCTGAATCATTCATTTGCAAATTTTCAAAACTTCTCCTAAGAGATTGCAATTTAGTAATTTTCACCTTTGTATTACCTTTATAGGTAGTCTCCAAGATTTTTCATGCCAATCTAGATCTTGTTACTACTGTAACTCTAGAAAAAATAGATTCATCCAGTGCATGTTGGATTAGAAATAAAGCTTTTACATCTTTTTTATTATTCTCTTTAAGCTCTTCCTTTTGTGCTTGAGTTAATGCTTGATGGGCAGCCTCATCCTGTGGTTCTACAAAACCATTCTCTACCAAATTCCTAACATCTTTTGAGCAAAACAATGTTCTCATTTTAATTTCCCAAAAATCATAATTCTTACCATTGAAAATGGGAATTTGAGGCTAAGAAATACTATTATTCATTTCCATGACTCACATTGAAGCGACTAAATCCTCCTTACACCAAAGCTTTTCTTTGACTGCGCTTGGCAAATCTGATCTGAATGCGATCTTTTGTCCTCCTTTTTTTTATTTGACTTTATCTGCTAGTGCTTTTCCACGATTTGACTTTGAATTTTATTTTTTATTTTTTATTTTTTTACTCCACAAGCTGGGTGATACCTTTTAACAGCTTAGCTGGTTGCACGATCTATAGACTGGCTCCCTTAATTAGTTAATGGCACCTTTGCAGTAGGTGCTAGTTTGGCAAATCTATGGTTTTTTTTTGTTTGGCTGCAATGACTCTTGACAGTCTTGATCTCTTCTGCCAACTTCTCTTGTCCAGTTGGCCCTGCTCTTCACCTGATGATTTTGCCACTGTAGTAGCCTTTTGCCTTGCTAGATGACCTTCAAGTTTGCTAGCTCTCCATGTCGCTGCACCATCCCAAGCTTCTACTATATGGTGTGGCTCTGTTTTGATGTTGCACCTCTAATTTGAAGTGCTTCCTTCACCGCTTTATCCTTAACAGGCATCTCCCAGGCAATTGGTGGATCTAATACCAATTTGAAGACAATAAAGAAATAATATAGCAGAAATAAAAATATAAACAAAACTTAGATTGATACGGCAATCATAAAAACAAGAATTTTATTGATTTTCTTGATCTTACTGATCCTCTTGATCTTTATTACAAAGCTATGCCCATGGGTCCTTTAAATAGAATTGAAAAACATAAATAACTGAAAAAAGCAAATTGAAGACTAATTATAGTCTTTGCATGCAAACTAAAACTAAACTCCTTCTTTAACTACTTGAACTAAATGTTTGTTAACTTCTGTGCATGAGAAGGAGGTAGAACTGGTAGTTTTGGAGAAATTAACTCAAGTTATCTTCAGTTCCTAACAAATTCAACTAGGTGGAGTGTTACATTTGAGCACCGAAATTGGAAAGGGCTAAATAGGTCTATTCTTGGCACTGTTACTTCAAAAATTCTTTTCAATCCCTAGGTAGTTCAATATTCATGTCATTTAACTTATATTTTTAGGTTTGATGTGACTGTGAATATTGATATAGGATGTTTGTGAAAGAGCCAATATCATAAGTATTCTAGGTAGAAACTAAAAGGGATGCAACCACCTGTAGAATATATAATCTATTTAAACCTTAAATTGTAGCCCTATTCTTTAAGTTATTCCATCCCATAAACCATTTGCCACTAATATGTGACTGATCCAATAGCATACAACACATTGATAAATGCGCATAAGACTCAGTTGAAGGAGAATCAGAGGAAGGATGTGAAAGCATTAAATCTGATAGAGATGGCAATGGCAGAAGCCATATATCCAAGAATTGCACTAGCAAATTATGCAAAGGAAGCATGGAAGATCCTCCAAAAATCCTACCGAGGCATAGAAAAGGTATGGTTAGTGAATCTCCTAACTCTTAGAATAGAATTTGGAACATTGCACATGAATGAAAATGAATCTATTTTTGAGTTTCATACTAGGATCTCTAGCTTGACAAATTAGTTAAGAGTTAATAGTGAAACAATAGATGATCAAAGGATTGTAGAAAAGATCCTTAGGAGTTTTCCTATGAGATATGATCCAAATATCACTGGTATTGAGGAGGCCAAAGACCTCTCAAGGATGATAGTTGATAAATTGATGGGTTCTCTTCAAACCCATGAGCACCGATTGAATAGATCCAGACCTTCTTCCCTAGAGCAAACCTTCAAGGAAGATAAAATAGAGGCAGAAGCTTCAAAGGTAGAGGAAGAGAAAGGAATGACTATGTTAGATCAAGCTCAGACAATTAGGAAGGAGCCAATAGCTCCCAATAAAATTTCAAAGACAAAAAAAAGAGTATTACTTCAAATCAAAGGTATGATAAAAGTAATATTTAATGTTATTATTTTCATAAGTATGGTCACTTTGCCAATGACTGTATAAAGAGGCAATATAACCAATCAAGACAAAATGCACATGTAACCACTGAGAATGTAGGAGAATCTAAACATTTGTCAAACGTGTTCATTGTATGCAATGTTGCTAAGCAAAGCAGTGTTGAGGAATAGTATTTTGATAGTGCATGTAGTAACTACATGAGTGGTAATGTGAATCTATTTTCTGTTATTGATAAGAATATTCATTCAAATATTAAATTGGGAAACAATGAAAGAGTTTGTGTTGTTGGCAAAGGAATTGTTGTTATCTACACTAAGCAAGGTTTGAAGAGAGTAATCTAGGATGACTATTATGCTCTAAATCCGAAGCATAATCTATTGAGTATTGGATAGTTAGTCCAAAAGGGGTATAGAGTTCTGATGGAGAATGGAGTGTGCAAAATATTTGACAAGGAATCAAGAACATTATAGCTACGGTTCAAATGACAAGAAACCGAATATTTCCTCTCAAGATGCAGATTGATCCTTTCAGGAGTATAGTAGTACTACATCAAGCAGCCTTCAAGACAGTCATGAAAGACACATCTATACTCTAGCATTTGAGGTTTGGACATTTAATTCTTTCTGGATTAGATCTTTTATCTAAGAAGAATATAGTTATAGGTCTACCAAGGATTGTAGAACCTGAAAGAAAATGTGAGTCATGCATACTAGGAAAACAACATAGGCAAATTTTTCAATCAGCAATGTTTAGAAGGGCAAAAACACTTTTGGAATTTGTGCACTTGGATTTGTTTGGCCTAATGAAAAATCTCACCCACTCTAAGAATGTATATTTCTTAACATGTATAGATGATTATAGTAAAATATTTAGATCTATTTCCTAAAAAATAAGCCTGAAATTTTTGAGAAACTCAAATGGTTTAAAGGATTGGTTGAAAAATAGAGTGATTATTTCATCAAGGCCCTAAGATCAGATAGAGGGGGAGAGTATGTGTCTAAAGAATTCCTATATTTTTGTAATATTGAATTAATTGAAAAGATGTTCATAGCTAGATACACTCTGTAGAAAAATGGATTAGTAGAAAGGAAAAATAGGACCATCCAAGAGATGGCCACAAACACATTGAAAGCAAAATAATTTTCAAAAGAATATTGGGGTGAAGATAAAGCAATAATAGTGTATTTATTAAATAGTTTTCCCATAAAGGCTATACGAAATAGGACTCCACAAGAAGCATGGACAAACAAAAGGTATAGTGTTGAGCATCTATGAATATTTGGAATATTTGGGTGTGTTGCATATGCACATGTGCCAAAAGAAAAGAGGCATGAATTTGATGATAAAAGAGAAAAGTGTATATTCATTAGATATTGAAAATATACTAAAGCAAACAAATTGTTCAATCCTATTGCAAATAAGTTTGTGATTAGTAGGGATGTCAAATTCATTTAAAATGAATCATTAGATGGCACCATTGACACAACAATAGGTATCTCAAAATTGATACTCATAGATGGTGTAAATGAAGATGCTCAAATTGAACAAGCCACATCTCATCAAGGTGAACAATCAGGATCACCTCCATGACCTTCATAACATAGTCCTCAATAAAGGAACTCTAGTAGTAGCTCAGATTCAATTCCTACTTCTCTTATGCCTAGAAATACAATGAGCTTTAGGGAGATATATAATGACTCAATGTATTATGATGAAAACTTGAATTTTTATTTATTTTCTCTAGATGAACCTACATGTTTTAAAGAATCAATAAAAAAATAAAAATGATGTAAAGCAATGAATGAGAAAATAAAAGTAATAGAAAGAAACAAAACATGGGAGTTAGCTAATTTACCTAAAGGTAAACAGGTGATTGGAGTGAAGTGGGTCTATAAGGCCAAGAGCATAGAAAAAGGCAAAATTGATAGGTACAAATCAAGGTTGGTTGTGAAGGGATATAAATAACAACCTAGTAGATATTGTGATGAGAATTATGCTCCTATTGCAATAATAGAAACTGTATGGGCTATCTTCGCAATAACTGCCTAGCAAAAGTGGAAGGTATATCAAATGGATATGAAATATGCCTTCCTAAATGGAGTACTCAAAGAATAAGTCTATGTTGATCAGCCACTTGGATATGAAGTACTAGGGAAAAAAGTGTATAGGCCCAAGAAAGCACTCTATGGGCTTAAGCAAGCACCAAGGACTTGGTATAGTATAATTGATGCATAGTTCACTACAAATGGTTTTAGTAAAAGTAGTAGTGAGCCCACACTATACATCAAAGAGAGCCATGGTAAGATTTTGATTATTGTGTTATATGTAGATGATTTAATCTTCACAGGAAATGATGATGCTTTTATTATTGTGTTCAAAGAAGAAATAAAAAAGGAATTTGAGATGACACACTTGGGTTTGTTAAGATATGTTCTTGGTATAGAAGTATAGTAGATGGATCATGGCATTTTCATTTCTTACTCAAAGTATGATTCAAAAATCTTGAAGAGGTTCAAAACGTTGAAAAACAAGCTTGCACCAAGACCAACCACTACAAGACTTAAGTTGAGGAAAGAAGATTAAAGTAATGAGGTGAATTCAACTCTATATAAGATCAAGGTAGATAGCCTCATATATTTGATAACATCTAGCCCTGATATAATGTATGGAGTAAGTTTGATTTCTAGATGTATGGAAACACCTAAAGATACACATTGACAAGTAGGTGAGATAATTCTAAGATATGTCAATTGAACTAAGAACTATAGAATTATTTATATTGCATCAAGTGATTTTGATCTAGTTAGCTATATAGATAGAGATTGGGAAGGTAGTGTAGATGATAGGAAAAACACATCTGGTTATGTGTTTCACATGGGTTCAGGAACCATTTCTTGAGCATCAAAGAATCAACCCATAGTTTCTCTTTCCATAGCAGAAGCTGAATACATTGCATCAAATGCAGTAGGATGTCAAGAAATTTGGCTAAGGAGAGTATTAGCATATTTAAAGAAGAAATAAATAGATGGTACAATCATATTTTGTGATAACATGTCTTCAATAGCATTGACAAAGAATCCAATGTTTCATGGATGAAGAAAGTACATACAAATTCATTGTCACTTCATAAGAGAATTAGTTGAAGATGATGAAATCAAATTAGAATTTTGTAGATCTAAAGATCAATTAGTAGACATCTTCATGAAGGCACTAGCAAAGGAGACCTACGATCATTTCGGACAAAATTTAGGATTAATAGTTATTGTAATAGCTAGTGGAAGAATTCAAGGGGGAGAGTTGGAATTTGTAAATTCTCCCTTTGTTATTTTTTGGATCTCTATTTGCTTTGTTTTTTGTTTATTCTTTTTACTACCTAGAAGCTACTAGAATATGTTTTCAAATAGAAATTTGGTTTCATTGCAATTTGTGAATGTCCTCTTTATATTGAGGCATACTATAAGCAAGTTTATTATCAATCAGATGTAATCATAAACACACAACAATAGTTGTATTCTAGTGTCCATATTTTAATGAATTAGTGTAGTAGCACTATGTTTGTTAGTGTGATTTCAGTTTAGCTCGCACATAATCCCAATTTTCTAATTTTCAATTGTACCTACTTTATCATCATCTTATGTAGGAAATGAGTTGCATATCTATTTTCTCAAATGAGTGTTGTTGGATGTAGTACATTGATATATCTACAAAATAGGACAATGTGATATGTTGGGGATAGTGACTTGTAGCAACTTACATGTTAGGGAAAAAAATCACAATTAACTTCCCAAGAGTGTAAAATGCCATTAGAGTGACCAATGTTGTCATTGGTGTAATGAAGATTTTTAATGTCAATTACAATTTTGTTTTTTACATATATGATTATATAGTTATGGCCTTTGTTCTAATGATAACCACTTTTTGACAAAATTTATGATTATGTGACACGTCTTCCCAAGTACCACATCTAGATTATGTGACATGTTTTATCTTCAATGATTCTAACCTCAATACATGATATATTTCAATAAAAATTTAGTAGGATTGTAGTTTGAGGTGATGCATGTGAGATTTTACATTTGATTCTTCTTTAGTTTCACCAAAAATGTGCCACAAGATTAGGATAGAGTAACTTCAGGTGCGTATCCTACAACAAGCTTGTACTATTAAATTTAATGACTCATGTTCTTATTAAGTTAATGCTACTTTTAGTTTGATGCACTCATATTAAACTATGTATTTTCCAACTCTAAATAGAATATTGAGTTATATTACTCATGGTTTATGCAATTAGCAGAGGTTATGTTTACAAAATTGAATGATCATGATTAGGAAAATGCCATGGCTCCATTGTGTGATTTGGCATTTTATGGTGCAAGATAATCTGGGCTTTAAATTGGAATATGTGCATCCTTCTTTAGATGGTATAAATACTTATTCATGAAATCAAAAATTTTGTGATAACTATTTTCACGATTATATATTGATTCATGTATTTATAGGGGAACAATCCTTAAAGAAGTTCAAGTAATTTGGGTTAATCAAGCAAGCTTCAAAGCATATATTACAGAGGTAGGATGAAATATTCTTATCTAGATGCCTATTTTGGCTATCTTTGTTACAGTTGTCATTTTATTAAATATTTCATGAGAATATTGAGAGTCAAAACAAATTTAAATTTTTCATCTTTGTACCACTCTATACTTGTTTCTCTTCAATATAGTAGTTTTAGGGTCATGGAATTTTCTACAACTCGGGTAGCATGGATTGAGAAACTGAACCATATCTACACAATTTTGTTTATCTTTTTTATGTACTAAAAGTTTTAATTTTTTTTATAAGTATCTGATATTTACATGGAATGATTGGAATCAAAATATTGGGATATGCACTCACTCACAAATTGACTTCTTTATTTAGGATTTAGGGTACATTACTGCTCTCAATTTATTGAAATTGTAGGTTTAGATTGAGCTCTTTCTTGGCTTGTAAACCAGTGAGTTAGTGCCTTCTTAACCCTAGCTAGCTTGTATGACATCTCTTTGATAGTGGAGGTCAAATTCTTGGCAGTCTCCTCAAATTTGTTTGTCTTAGAGAACTATGTTTTTCCCAGATTAACCAAATTAATATCAGCCTGCTTGCTCAAGATTTTTCCCATATACTCTATGTTATTATCCATTTGGATGACCATATTGAATGCCAACCATAGTTTCATGGGATCCTTATCCCTCAATTAGTATGTAGCCTTCTTGTCAAAGGCATCACAATATTTTATCAAGCATGCTATATCACTAGGCCTAATGTTCTCAGGCAGCCGCATCATAGCTTTATTGAACATTCTATTGAAATATTACACACACTCATTGGGCTTATTTTTGATGTTTTTAAATTAGACCAAAATAAACCTTAGATCAATTCTATCACCATATTGAATCTTTAAAACATTCTTCATTTCTTCCCATGAATCAATACATCCACAGGGAAGATAATTGGACCACTCTTGTGCATTCTTTTCCAACATATGTACAAACACCTTAATGAAAACATCCTTATGCTCAACCTCATAATATTAAATGATATTATTAAAATCTCTCAAGTGTTGATCACCACTTATTGCATTGTTACCTTGAAATTTTGGAAGGTAGTTCCTTCATTGCGGACCTCATTACGATAAACTTTTATGTCATCAAAATTAATCAATCTAAATCTAGGAATTCTAAAGATAGGATGCTCATTATCATCTTGGTACATATGCCTAATGATTGATTCAATAGTTTGTTATTGAATAAATGACAAAGAGATGTGAGGGGATGAATGAGGTGGACTTCGAAGATTAAACATAGGAGGGGATTCAACTGGTTGAGAAGGAGATGGATAATAAATAAGACTATATGATTCTAAATCACTAGGAGAGCTATGATAATCTTAAAAAATACAAATTTCAATAAATTTTTTAGGGTTACCAGAATCTTGATAACCTAGATAGTTCTTTGTAGCTATATTATTGTCTTCAATAGGTCTCCAAACATATCCCCTTATTTATTGATGAATATTTAAGGGTGAGACAAGTTTTTTTTTTGAATCACCTTTGAAAGATGACCTTAGTCCTTTTATATTTGAAATTAAAAAAATCTCCCAAAGCTGAAGATATTTGAAACAGGCATTGATCTTTCTTTGAAACCAGATGATTTTTCGAAGTCTCCACTAGAATCAAACTTATAGAATATAACCACTTACAAACTTGTAGTGATACATACTGAAACCATATCTTTATGAAATTAGTGATGATGTATGAAAGCAAAGACAATAAAATTTTCAAACTCAAGTTCAAATAGTGGAAACCACCTTAAAACATGATAAATCCATAATGCTTTACAATAAATTTAGCAGATGTCAATTTGGCAAATCTTTTAATTCCTAGCATGTCCCCCATGGAGTGATCTCTCTACAAGAGTCCCCAGTAACATAGGTGACAAGGAGTGTCCTTGACAAGAATGGTAGTTGAGTGTTAGTGTCAATGTACCAAAGATAGTTAGATCATTGCAATAGGTAGAGAAATTTAAAAATGAATCAGATCTCTACAAGAGTTCCAAAAAACACAAGTGACCAGGACATTAATTTAGTCTCTGATAATGGTGTTAGATAAGTGTTGGCTCCTAGTTGTACATCTATTATTCTCGACCTTGCACACTTAAATAAAAATAGAAAATAAAGATGAAAACCCCACTAGTATGGCATTATACATGGGGGAGGGTTTGGCATTCATAATGGATTAGACACAGAAAATAACTGAGAGGCACCAACAGAGGGTATGGTCAGCATCATCCTACTTTTGACTCTACTTGAACTAAGGTGAGAAGACATATGGGGTAGCTTGATCACATGAAGAGATTCTACAATTCAACTTCCATGGGGTTTTCTTTTAAAAATAATAACAAATGTGACCGTGGCATAACCAATCTTGTTCACTCCACCCAGGAAGGGTTGTCACATACAATGAATAAATGCACTAAGTCACATACAAGCTATTGAAGACATATGGGTATATGACTAGAATTTTCATTCTAAAGAATTTTCAAAAATATGGGATGAATGGAAAACTACAGTGATGGGTATTTAAAGAACAAAATGTAAACACATGTTATATAGGTAATATTGTATGTATTTACAAGGCAAGTAACACTTAACATATGCAAAAGATGTATTAATTGTAAGGTATGACATGTTAGGACAAATAAGGTAGTAATAAAAAGGGGGTGGTGTGCTAGTGATTTTCAAATAGAAGGTTTTATTTCAAAATACATGACATCACGTATTGAAAAGATGCAAAAAAAATGTCTAACAAGCTAAGGGGAACTATTAGGAGTAATTTGCATCCATTGGTGCCAATATAATACAAGTACTGAAATGATACCTAAAATCCTAGAGCATACACTATACTTAGAATCTCAAATACCCTTCCCTATCAAATTCATGAACACATGGTTCTCTTAAGAGGTATTTAAAAAAATATTTCCAAGTCTCTATGCAAAAAGAGGTTTATAACCCAGATCTGTGCCCAAGATGACAACCATACATAAGCACAAAACAAGTTATCCAATCAGTATAACATATAAAACATTTCACTACATTTAATTAATAGTAAAAATCAAGAACCACAAGTATTTGCCATTGTCTTGATATAAAATTTTATATACATGAATATTTCAAAATGCTGCCATGTAGACAAGCATGGTGGAATTGCTCTAGTTGGATAGGGGAGACATACATACATGCTCTCAGAGCTTAGTAATGGCTATACATATGTAACCACCTTAGCAAGAGAGACAAAATGGACACAATAATGATCTCAAAATTTGTAAGAACCTATACTTGTAGATAAAAACACAGACTAATAAAAACACCCTATAATAGAAGACAAGCCTCCTATTTATACATTTTTTACCCTTATTTTACAATCTAGGAATGGGGGTTGCAGTTTGCAAATTTCAAAATTTTAATCAACACCCCAAAGTATCACCAAAATGATCCTAGCTATAAAAAATCCTTTGTCATGCTTCAAATCTTCACCCATTTACACAAAAATCATTGCTCTAACAACCTTTACAAGGAATCATGAAGATTTGCAACAAATATTTGATTTATTGGATAGAGATTCCTTTTGCTTGAGATAGAAAGAGGATATTCATGGTGTAATCCAATCAAATCATTTATATTTTTAAAAATTTGTATAGATTCCCTTGACCACTTGCTTACACAACTGGAACCTCTTGCATAGAGACCCTTCTTTTACGCACACGAAGGAATAATCTAGGCTTACAATGATTGATTTTGAACACACTTGACCCATGGCTACTTGAGAGATCTTCTTTTGAGTGGCCCACCTTGGATTTACAAACCTATAATATTCTTCCATGGAGGTGCATGAACAAGTAAAGAAAATGAAAATCCAAAAACTTAGGTCATTTCACTCTTTTGCTTTTTGGCTCCAACTTACTTTTGAACACCTTGCATTTTTAAATTTCGCTTTAAAAAATATATATTTTAGGGTTTCCTCCACATTTTTAATGCATAAATGCATTATTTTCACCTTTTCACATTTTGGAGAAATCCCAGGCCCTTTTTTGGAAATTTTCAATTTTCTTTGTGTAATTTACAATTTAAACAAGTGGAAAATTACAAAATTTCATTTCTCCTCAAATTCTCCCTAAAGCTCCTTAAGTTTACTTTTTGCTCACTTTTTTTGACTGGTGGGATTGAGAAAGTTGACCATAATTTTTAAATTACATTTTGAGACCCTACTTTTTTATAAATTTCATTTCCCACTCAAATTTACTTGAGAGTTTAGAGGCCTCAAATGTAGTTTATAGAAGTTATAAATTTTTATACTTTTCAATCTTTCACCCAACTTTAGTTCTATCCACCTAGTTGAGTAAGTACCCTATATAATATTTTTTACAAGAATCCATAGCCCTCCTTTGTATGATGCTTCAAAATAACAATCTACACCTAAAATGTTACACTAAGATGCTACACTCTCAAATTATTCCTCAGCCATTAAAAACAAGTGAATATAATATGCAAATTTCCACTTCTAAAACCAAAATCTGAATGGCCACAACCCTACAACAAAGTCTAAAGCATTCCACATTTAAGCTTTGAGACAAACTTTTCAGGACTGTCCTAGAGCTATCCTTCTTTGATAATCCACAAGAAGAGGCATGTAAATATTGGTGAAGATCAAATGTGTGTGGAATACAAGGAATTGGATCATTCACCATAACTCCTGATAGTGCTACTGAATCATGGAAAATTTCAATATGCTCAATGAGCTAGTACCACTATTTGCATTCAATGGTATTGATTCCTTCCTAGATTATAGAATTACCACTGAAATAAATATCACCTCTAGAAATAACCCTACAACCAAAACCACCACTCTTTTATTTTTCTCAACTATCATCCTAATGTCTCATTTTTTGAACATTCTACTCATTCTTCCATCCCACAAAAGCATGGAAGAAAGAATGATAAATGCAAACTATGGGTGAAGCATAGAAAACATCGTATCTTCATTTTCCCTTAATAGGGTAAGTTTTAAATGTAAGCTTCTAATGTTAAATCAATATTTATTTGCATTTTTTTTTTTTTAAGATGAAAAAATACAACTATGACACCCTTTCTCAATAACACTTGCAATAGGACCAAGGCCAAATTGATTTTCAATGAAACCCTGAAGTGCACAAGAAACCAAATGAATATGAAAAACTCATCTCTCGCATTTTCTACTATTATCTCTGACATGGCTAAGTAATTTGGATTGAATGTCTAGGGAATACAAGCCACAATAAGATCTAGTAGGATATTGCATGATATATAAGTATTTTGTAACTCAAAACTATAAGGTTTCATGGTGCAATAAGATTTATGATAAATATGTGTCTCTTCTTCAAGATCCTTGGCTTGCCACAAGTGGCTCATGCTACATTTAATGGGGTCACCATTTGACTAATTATAGGCATGTGTACCCATTCCACCAATTAGATACTCATACCTATTATCTATTTTACTTTACTTCCCATTTCTCTTCATTTCTTATAAAATATAGAGCCTCTCATGAAATTTGTAATTTGGAGGTCAAATTGAAAATTGCATTTTAATTTTCAGTTTAAGTTGTCCCTTCTCATGTTTCATGTGGTCTACTAAAAAATATGGAAGATGATATGCATTATGAAATATACAATTATAAAACATCCCTTGCTTATCTACCACTTTTCCCCATCGAGCCTTTACATGCCAACTTGCGCTTTGCCTTTTCAACACTTATACTTTGTAAATGTTCTTTCCATAAAGATTCCATACCCTTTTTAAAATTGAATTTTGAGCCCACACATTCCAAAAGATATTCCAAATACCTTTTGTAATTTTTTTAAAATTGCCTCCAACAAATTAAATCCTTGATGGACTTATTGAATGCATTTCACAATTTGTTAAATTTGCATTCAACCTTCAAATCTTTGCCAATATGCCATACATCCTAGGACTTAACATTGTTTTATTCTATTATGCATATGGCAAGGGCCTACAAGTCATTTTGTCTAGCAACACTCAAAACATTATTGTGCCTTAATTTAACTAATGCCAATGAGCCACCATGGAATTGATTTTGGCCTTTTAATATTTTGCAAAACTCTTACACCCCACTTGTAATTGCACTTCAACCAAAAAGTTCTACATGAATGTCAAACTTATTTTACAATTGCTCTCAGACCTCCAAACCTTTGGTAGACTTTGGAATGTGCTCAGTGATTTTCAAATTGTAGTGAATGGATGATAGTTCTTCCACTTACCACCTCATGCCCCAACATTGACAAAATTTTAATTTGTTTTATTTCATGGTCTTATCTCCACGTAGGCATGTCTAGTTGTGGTAAATTTTGTGTTGGATTTTAGTTTCTAATGTGGTACTAGCTTGATACCATGTCTTCACCTTCACACTATTTATACTATTCATCTATAGTCCACATGACATTTCCTTAGTGAATGACATATATTTATGGTGCAAATCCAAGCACCAACACTTCCTCTATTGATCACTTGCTGATGTACAAGCTCATGTACATATCTAGGCTAAAATCATTACTGAAAAAATAATGAAGTCCAAAGATTATGAACATATCTATCTAAACCTCTTCCAAAGTGGATTTTGACCCCATGTTCACTTATGCTACCCCCTACTAAACCCCTAATCCCATACCAATATTATTTACTTTTATTTGTTCTCAAAAGACCACAGTTGTAGTACCTCCTAAATGACCCTAATAACTGTTTGATAAACCATCTATAAGTAGAAATCAATGTAGATGTTGAAAATGGCCTTTTTACCTATGGACCCTACATCTCAAGTGGAGTTGAATCATAATCAATGGTTATAAATGAAGTGTTATCAGGTATATACTATATACTATGGCACCATGGTTGACTAGAGATATATTTAACTTTTGTATCATGATTATAAGACTCCTATTGACTAAAACTACCTAATCCACATCAATTTATTAGGGTCACACCTTAGAATTGGCACTTGATGTATTCAAAAAACTCTGGATCTCAACTATATAAGTACATGAAAATTCATAATTAATAGTAAAGCAGGTCATCAATATATGAAATTGGTATTAAAACATAACATCACATGAAAGAATCAAAGAGTCAATACATCAATCTAGTGTCAGTCATCATCCTCACCCATTACTATAATGTGATGATGTCTTTAATTAAATAAAACTTAGAATGTATCTTGTTTAGCATAAACTATTTGAGAATTTTGGCATTCATCTTAGATTGTCCACCAGAGAAAATCTCATGCTCTATATTATTTTTCTCTTCATCTGGTAATGGATTTGATTCCTCATTGTACCTAATACTAGGCCTAATAATTAGAGAGCATTTATTCTATATCACACATCCTACTAAAAGTACATTACCAACTTGATCAGTACAATGCATGCATTCATTTCCTTTTCCATAAACTTACATTAGACTAGCTAATGCATTGCAATCAATATTTTAAACATCCTTGGAGTTTATGTTGTCACTACTTATCCTAAAAATGGCACATTTTTCAAGTCTTAAACCTTTTCAACTCTCCATTCATATTCATAACATCTGGAGGTTCAACAACAACTTATAATTTAGTAATTTGCAAAATTACTTCCTAGCTCTAATTTTCCACCATGCATTACCTTTTGTTTTGTTGGCTCATCAAACTATGATCAACCCTTAACTTTTAACCATCATCATTCCTTCCATGGGATCTATAACCTCACAATCATATTGCAATTTTTATTATTACAAATTTCATATCGGTTTCCCTTTTTCATTAAAACCTATGGCTTCCTTTACCACCACAGGTTTTGGGGATGGGAATATAATTTACACATTGCAGTTTTGATATTTGTGTTGAGCACATTGTTTTCGCAAACCAAGGTCCCCATGATTTTTTTATGTTTGATTTGCAATTTCTTTTTACCACCCAAACCTCTTTCCCAAACCAAGGTCCCCATGAATTTTTTATGTCTCATTTTCAATTGCTTTTTACCACCCAAACCTGTAGTAGAACTTTCGAGCATCTTTTGCAATCGATCAACTTTGAAGTCAACATCCACATCATCACCAAATACCATGAATTTTCTCATGATTCCCATGCAACATCCCAATCATTTATAAATTATGACATTATTATTTCTTACATGTATACATAGAAATTCTGATGGTGTGGCTACTATCTATGTGACCTTCCATATGGCATGGTTAGCATAGCATGGGGCTGAGTGTGTCAAGAATTTACCTTGTAATAGCTACCTCAATGCCTTTTTATTCAAAAAAGGGCATTAAATACATGGTTCAAATTTGAGCACCAATACTGGCTCTCACTCAGGGATGTACACCCCCAATGGGTGTGAAAAGAAATATATAACATAAGACTAGATGACAATACACTAGGACACACATTCAACACTTTAGTAATTTCATAGTAAACACCCATAGAAGCTTAGCAAACTGAGGGAAGATAAATGAAATAGACCATGAAAATCTAAAAATGAACACATGACAAAAATGATGAAAGAGACTATACAAACAAGGCCCAAAGTAGAGAGGCAAAAAAAATTGAAACAACAAAGCTATACACTATATAGTACTATAAATAGTCATCAACTTAGTCTAGGAAATGTTTCAGATGTCTACCATTAATTGGTAGCTCTAGTACTTCATCATCTTTTAGTTTCTTTAACTTTTCTGGCAACTTGGTACCCAATATGAATTTAATCAATCTCTACACATGCTTGAAGGTATTGATGCTAGGTTTTGATAGGATGTCATTTTAAAAAAAATCATTTCTATATGTTTTAAAATAACGATATGAAAAAGACAAGTACTCTTGGTACCTATTCATTAGTTGTAATTAAACATGTTTCTTGATTACAATAAGGTGAGTACTAAGCAAGAGTGCCTCATTATCAATAATGTCATTATTGCACTTGAAGTTCTACTTGAAATAACCCTAAAAACATTCATCATTAGGGGAAAAAAAGATAACTCCATCTCCATCTAATGAAATTTTACAAACACCACCTTCATTGTTAAACCTAGCATCAAGAATAGGTGTTTTCTCAACAACATCCACATTCTAAATGAAGTTATTCAATTCCACATCTATATAAAAAAAAAAATTAGAACACACTTTAAATCTTGAATTAGATCATGATTGGGTATCTCATATTCTTGTGTCATATAACATCACAATAAAATTTAGAAGTTGGGACACATACCTTCTTTATCGAACTCCAAAACAGGTCAACAATAGTATCACATAGCAATTCTATGGAGGTAGACATCTTGCTTTGGGAGACTTGAAAAGTAACCATCAAAAACTCATTATCATTAGATGTATATTTAGTTTCATCTACATCTTCATCAATTGTCTTAGTAGTATCACATGGAAGATGGGGAAGTAAACATTTATCAAACTAATTAATGTCATTATCACAATTTATGACATTCACTTTGGTGTTTAATGGATCAAACACTTCTTTCCCAACTCCTTTATTCTATTTTTGTCTATTTTTTCATCACATGTAGGCCTCTTCCCTATGTGATTATCCATAGTTTGGAAATTAGGCCTCCCTTGAGCTTGGCTTAGATTTGAATCTCTCTCCTAACTTGTGGACCTATGAGGCAGCCCTTGCTTAATACTAGCCAACTTGTAGGGTATCTCTTTGATAGCAGAGGCCAAAGTTTTCATTGTCTCCTCAAGGTTGGTTGCCTTAGTAGACTACATTTATTTTGTATTAACCAAATTTGCTTCATCCCACTTGTTCGAGGGATTTCCCATAGCTTTTATATTATTTTCAATTTGGATGGCCATATTGAATGCCAATCTCAGATTTGCAGGATTCTTGTCCCTCAAGTAATATGTAACCTTCTTATCAAAGGCATCACAATATTTAATTAATCATTCTATATCACTTAGCCTTATGTTTTTAGGTAGCCATATCATAGTATTATTGAACCTCATGTTGAAATTCTGCACACACTCATTGGGGTTCTTTTTTATGTTTTCAAATTCAGCCAAAAGAAAGCTAGGATCAATCTTATCACCATACTAAGTTTTAAAAACATTTTTCATTTCTTCCCATTAATCAGTGCATCCTTGGGGAAGGGAATTGAACCAATCATGAGCATCTTCTTCAAGCATGTGCATAGAAAACTTAATGCAAACATCCTCATGCTCAAACTCATAATCTTCAATAATAATTTTAAAAGATCTCAAGTACTGATCACCACTATATTGTTCCTTTGAAACTTGGGAAGGTGGTTCCTTACTTCATTCGAGACTTAATTGGGGTAACCTTTCATTTCATCAAAATTAATTGGTATAAATCTTGGAATGCATGATGATGGATGCTTATTCTCATCTTGATCCCTATGCCTCGTGATTGGTTTAATTATGTGTACAACATCCAATGGCAAAGTGATGTGAGGGGTGAGTGAGGTGGACTTGGTGGATCAAACATAGGAGGGATTTTGCTGGTTGAGAAGGAGCTAGATAGTAAATGTGGATGTATGATTCTAAATTATGAGGAGAGTTATGACAGTATTTAATAATAGGAAGTTAAATAAAAAATTTAAGATTATTAGAGTTTTGGTAACCCAAACACTCTTTAACAACTAAACTTTGCTCTTCAAGTGGCCTTTAAACTTGTCTCCTTAACTTTTGATGAAGACTTAGAGGTGAGACAAGATTTTTTGATGAGTCACCTTTGAAGGATGTTCTCAATTCTTTCAGCTTTGCAATTAAAAAAACATTAAATATGAGGATATTCAATATGGGCACTAATATCTCTTTGAAACCATATGATGTTTTGAATTTGTTAGTAGAATTAAATTTATAGAATATAAAAATTTACAAACATGTAGTGATACATATTGAAACCATATCTTGCTAAAATTATTGATGATTTATGAAAGCAAAGACATTGAAATTTTTTGATTCATATTCAAAAAGGTGAAACTTCTTCAAAACATGACAAATTTATAACTCTTTTCAACAAATTAAACATATGTCAAATTATCAAATCTCTCAATTCTTGGCACATCCTCAGTGGAGTGTTATAGCGTTGATGATCAAGATAGTCAAATTAGTATAAAGATAGGCTTAAAACATTTTCAAACCTGAACTTATATACCTTTCTGCAAGAGTCCCTAATAACAGGAGTAACTAGGATATGAATTTAATCCCTAACAATTGTGCTAGTGGAATGTTGGTTTGCAGTTAGACACCTCTTTTGCTCAGCCTTGCACACTTTGAGAAAATGGGAAAATATGGATGATAAACCCATTTATATGTCATTATAGTTGGGGAAGGGTTTAACACATGGATGGACTAGATGCAGATAATGACTAGAAGGCACTGACACAGGGTATGGTCAAGTCCCTACTATTTCTAGCTCTACCTGAACCCAGGTGAGATGACTTAAGGGGTATCCTTCTCACATGCATTGATACTACAATTAAATATCCATGGATATTTTTGGCATAATGAAACACAAATATGGCTAGGGTATAACAAAACATATTCACTCCACCTGAGAATGGTTGTCACACAAAATGAACAAATGCACTAAGTCACATATAAGCTACTGAAGATAGATGGGTATATGATTGCAAACTTCATTATATATAATTTTTCAACAATAAGAGGTCAAATGGGAGATTTTAATTCTAAGATTCAAATCACAAAATACATATACATTTTATATAGGCACTATTTTATGAATCTGTAGGTAAATAAAACTAAAAATATTTAGCATGGTGTATTATTTGCAAAGTAGAATAGGGCATTATAGTTATACAGTTCTAAAAAAAGGTGGTGTTGTGGTGGGTTTCAAATAATAGGGATTCTTTCAACATTCATGACATTTTTCCCTGGAAAATGTAGAAGACTCAGATGCAAGATAAGGTAAATACTATGAGTGGTTTACATTTATTGGTACCAATGAAATACAAATACCCAAATGATTCTTGATAAAGTAGAACATACACTACACTTAGAGTATCAAATAATTTCTCTTACTAAATTCATAAACTAGGGTACCCTAAAAAGTTATTCAACAACATATTTCCAAACACAATGTAGAAAAGGGTTTATAACCCAGATTTAAGCCCAAGATTACAACTGGTAATGAGCATAAAACTAGATATCCAATAAATAGCATTTACAAAAAATATTACTCCACTTCCTCAACTAGAAATAGTAAAAACTGCAAGCATTTTCATTAACTTTGCAAATAAACCTTACATAGATCAATTTTCTAGAATGTTGTCTTGGGGAAAAGTATGGTGTGTTTTCTCCTTATTGGATAAGGGAGACATATTAAAAATGTCCTCAAATCTTGTAAATGTATATATAGCTACAACCACCTTAGCAAGGGAGACAATGCATACACATAGTAATGGATCCAATTTTTTTTTAAAGATCTTAGACTTAGGACAAATAAATACCAACAACAATCCTAGAATAGTGGATAAGCCTTGTATTTATACATTGTCACCACACTTTTGAAAACTAGGAATGAGGATTTAAATTCATAATATTAAAAAATTACAAACAACTCTCAAATTTATATCAAGATACTCCCAAATTAAATATGCCCTTTGCCATGGCTAGAATCTTCACTCTTTTGGAAGTAAGATTATTGTTGTATCTACCTTTACAAGTAATAATGAATATTTGCAACAAACCCTTAGTTTTATTGGATTGAAATGCATTTCAATAGAGTTGGAAGGAGAATATTTTCCTTTGGAGTCAAAAAATATCATTGTCTTCTTATGCAACTACCTGGACATGCCTTTGATCACTCATTTGCATAGATGGAACCTCCTAGATAGTTGTGCTTCCCCTTATGCATGCCAAAGGACAACCTTGATTTGCAATGATTTTATGGGAATATTATAAATCCATGGCCATTTGAATTATCTTCTTTGGAATGGCCCACCTTGGCCTTGCAAAAATGCAATATTTCTCCTGTGGCACTGTTAAACAAGTAAAACAATGGAAAATAAAAAACCTAAGTTATTTTTCCCTTTTTTCTTTTTGGCTTCAACTTGCTTTTTCTAAATTTGATTTTTTAAGGTTTCCTTCACATTTTTTAGTGAATAAATGCATTTTTTTTAAGATTTTATCCCTTTACGAAAAATCAGGTCCCTTTTGCAAATTTGTAATTTTATTTGTTTTGTGAAAATCTAGGTCCCATTTGAAATTTTGTAATTTTCATTGTATTGTGGAAATCCATAACTTAGTAGTAGTTTTACAATTTAAAAATTGCAAAATTACAATTTTCAATTACAATTCCCCTCAAAATTTATTTCAGGAAATGGGAACTCTAAATACAATTTGTAATTTACAAATTTGCAAATTACAATTCACAATTGTAGTTCCCCTCAAAAGTTCCCTTAGGGAAATTGGAACTCCAACTATAATTTGTAATTTGTAAATTTGAAAATTACAATTCATAGTTGTAGTTTCCCTCAAATGTTCCCTTAGGGAAATTGAAAATCCAACTGTAATTTATAATTTTCAAAATTGTAAAATTGCAATTGCCCGTGAAAGTTCTATTTTACACTAAGACCTCATGTTGACCGGCATTAACTGGCAGGTTTGAAAACTCCAACTACAATTTTTAATTTGCACATTTGTTAAATTATAAAATTACATTCCTCCTTGAAATCTACCTGAAGCTCCACTTGAGTTGACTTTTTCCTTTTGATTTAACCAACAGGTTTGGGAGAGTTGACTGCAATTTACAAATTGCATTTGTGATATTTGCATTTTGAAAGTTGCTTCTCCCACATAAATATCCTAGGAACTTTGGGGGCCTCATTTACTTTTTTTTTTTAAATTTTAAATTTTTAACTTTTCACCCAAATCCATTCCTGCTACCTAGTTCAATGAGGTACCATGTAGAATTTTTTTCCAAAAGCCAAGTCTTTCTCTAGTAATTATTTGATTCTCCATTTTTTATTTCACATCTGACAACAATTGCATTTCTAGAATGTTCCAAGCGATATTCTATTAAGTTTTCATTTGAAATTCCTTTCGTTGTTTTGGTGTTTAGAAGCATAATAATAGCCAATACCTTTGGTCTTACAATACCCTTTACATTAAGTGAGTGGTGCCATCATTCTCTGTCTCATGCTTGCTCTACTGATCACTTGCTGATGTAAAAGTTCATGTACATATCCAGGTCAAAAACATTACTAACAAAACAACGAGGGCCAAAGCTTATGAACATATGTATCTGAACCTCTGCCAAAGTGGCTTTTGACCCCATGTTCACTTATGCTACCACTTACCAGACCCCTAATTCCATACTAAGATTCTTGAACTTTATTTGTTCTCAAGGGGCCAGAGTTATTATACCTCCTAAATGACCCTGATAACTGCTTGACACAACATCAAGAAATAGACATCAAGGAAGATGCTAAAAGTGGCCTTTCTACCTCTAGACTGTATGTCTCAAGCAGACATGAATCATAATCAATGGTTAAAACTGAAGTGCTATCAGGTATATACTGCATACTATGGCACCATGGTTGACTACAGCTATCCTTAACTTCTGTATCATGAGTAGAAGACTCCCCTCAACTAAAACTCCCCAATCCACGTCGTCAATTTATTAGGGTCACACTTTATAACTGGCACCTGATGTATTCAAAAAATGCTACATGTCCACTACTGAAGTGCAAGAAAATACACGGTTGATAGGAAAGCAGGTCATCAACATATGAAACTGGTATTAAAACATAACATTACATGAAAAAATCAAAGAGTCAATACATCAATCTAGTACTAATCATCCTTGCCCATTACTACAGTGCGATAAAGTCTTTGATCAAATACAACTCAGAATGTCTCTTATTCAGCATGAAACTATTCCAGAATTTTGGCGTTCCTCTTAAACTGTCCACTAGAGAAACTCTCATGCTCTATATTGTTTTCTTCTTCATCTTGTAATGGATTTAATACCTCATTGTAACTAGCACCAGGCCCAACAATTAGAGAGCATTTATTCTGCAGCACACATCCTACTGAAAATCCACTGCTAGCCTTCTCAGCCCAATGCATGCGTCTATCTCATTTGCTATAAGCTTGCATTAGAACAGATAGTGCTTTGCAATCGATATTTTTGACATCCTTGGCATTTGTGTTGTCACCGCTTATCCTGCAGAAGGCACATTTTTCAAGTCTTAAACCTTTTGCTCTCTTTGTTCATATCCACGATATCCAAAGGTTCAACAACAATTTTCAATTTAGCAATTTGCAAAATTGCTTCCCAGCTCCAGTTTGCTACCATGCACTACCTTTTACTTTGTTGGATGATCAAACTATGGTCAACCCTCAACTTTCAGTTGTCCTCCTTCCTTCTGTAGGATCCAAAACCTCACAACTAGATTGAATTTATTCTTATTACAAATTGCATATCCATTTCCCTTTTCCATCGACCCCTATGCATTCCTTTACCACGGCGGGTTTCGGGGATGGGAATGCAATTTACACATTGCATTTTTTATACTTGTGTTTAGCACATTGTTTTCCTGGACCAAGATCCCCGTGGAGTTTCTCTGTCTCATTTGCAATTGATTTTTACCCGCCAAACCTTCGACGGAACTTTGGAACATGTTTTACAATCGGTCAACTTTACAGTCAATGTCCATATCTCCACCAACTATCACGCATTTTCTCATGAGTCCCATGCACCATCCCAAGCATTGAAAAATTCTAACCTTCCTGTTATTTCTTACATGTCTGTGTGGCAATTTTAATGGCGTGGCTGCTATATACGTGGCCTTACATGTGGTATGGGTAATGCAGTGTGGGGTTGAGTGTTTCAAGCATTTACCTTGTAATAGCTACCTCCAGGCCTTGGCACTTAATACATGGTGCAAATTCGAGCACCAACATATCCTACACAAACTTTCATTCTTTCAATACTTCCTTCCCTTTTTCATTATCCTTTGACATGTTTTGTACATTCGATAAATTTTATTTTATTTATTTCTTTGAATGAGTGAGAAATTACTCTAATAATTTAAGAATGAGGGTTTTAAATTTAGATTATTGTCTTTTATTTTGCTTTCTATAGTCTTAAACATTCACATTAGCATCAGATAACATATGAGGATGGACCTTGCATGCCAATAGTAGGTAGATGACTTCTATAGGTCTCTAAGAGGAGTATTAATCTGGAACCAAATCCTATCATATGGATTTGTCACTATATAAAATAGCTTGTAAATTTATGAACATCGAATAAGTACATATGATAAGCTAGATAATTCTCACAAGGCATGGCACCAAAACCTCTGGCCCTAATATTCCCAGATAAAGGTGATGTTAAGTATTTTATATTAAGTGATTTGGTTTTGTTGGTAGGGCCATTTTCTACAAGCTATAAATATATTAAAAATTAACTACAATCAAATAATGTTGGTTGGTGTTATAGAAGTTTATTTTTGTTTTTCCATTTCTCACTACCTATTAGCTTTATAATAGAGGATAATGAAATCTACTTTAATATGAATACATTAGATCTTGTTTTTTTGTATTCTCTTAAATATGGGTTACTATATTAACTGGCACTGACAACATTAATTAATCCAACTAAAATCTTAAAAAATCGACAACCAACTAGATAGAAAATACATGACTTAATTTTATCTATGGATTACCTTAACAACAAGCTCAAGAGTTCAATTCTATAAAAAAGAATATTAAACTAATATAACACAACATGGTTTCACATTATTATCATTGTTTGAATGCCTTCATAGTTCTTGAGAAATACATCATTATTTATGGTTTATTAGACTGACACTAATATTATAAACTCTTCATAGAATGAGATGCATAGAAAAAAGATTATTTACATATAACCATCACAAATGTCAATGTATCCTAAATTTATTTTATTTCATGATGGTCTTCTTACTCCTATAGATTTCTACTCCATTTAGTGATTTTTGTTTTATTTTTCTGGGACATTTATGTCTAACTTTGATTTTAGCTTTTTCAACTACATTACAAATTTAACATCTTTTATCTTATGAATGGAAGAGTCAGGGATTTTAAAGAATCCTCATGGAAACTAGTGGAAAAATAGTTAGTTATTTCCATTAAATCTTAGACTCATCCATGGGTGTTCAAATTATAGTGGTGAATGATGTCTATGTGGAGACCAAACGGATGTTAATAGAGTGTAGAATTTGATTCACACCTTTTAGGAGGAACTACAAAAGCCTTAGGCTAGATTATATTTTACAACAGATCCACAAAGTTGGACACTATCATGTACTCACAAATGATATATGCATGGCTTCAAGGAATATGAGTAGTCACTAATATCTATATTTATCCTCAATGGATCTCCAAATCTCAGAATGATTTCAACATAAAAAGTGCTTCAAATGGTCAATCTAACTATCTATACTAATTTTGAAAAGAATAGACATATATATATATATATATATATATATATATATATATATATATATATATATATATATATATATATATATATATACCAAAGGGTGGATGAACTTATAGGCTCCACACAAACCATTGTGCATGAGCCTAAAAATGATTTAATATGGCTCCGACTAATGAGATCCCTGCCACACAACAGAATCATGGAGCAGTCCCACAGATCATAATTTTTAAAGCCAAATAAATTTTTCAAATATCTAATCGATTTTAAATTAAGCTATGGGTCACAAACATCAATTTTGATTCATGACTTACTCCACTTCATACTATGGCTAAGTGTCACAACTTCATACATCAATATTACTACAAGGTTTATGCATCTGCAAACTTGATTTTTTTATGTTTCACAAAAATTTTAAATAAAAATATTTTTTCCATATATCTCTAAACAATTTCCAAAATCTTTCACTCTAAATATTTTTTCCTAATAATAAGAACTAAACCACATTAAAACTATTTTATTAAATAAAAATAGGGTTCTACAAATACCAACAAAAATGACTTACAAATGTAGCCACCTAAAAGGATGACCAAATTATATCCACCTAAAGAGATGACCAACTGTTTCATATACATTTTAAATGATGATATTTATCACTTTCGAAAAATGTTGGGATAACAAAATCAAGACAAATCAATTTTAATTTACGGATCTCATTATGGTTATGTAAGATGGTGTCATTACAAATCCTCGAATCTTTATACAACATAAGCTTAAGATTACATTTATATATATATATATATATATAACTCATTAATTGACATCAAGTGGAAATCTAAAAATTACTAATATACATAGGTTTCTTTTAATATAACATATTAATTGAAAATCTTGATATACACATCTCATTAAATTGTATCACTTCATAGTAATTGAGTAAAATATAAACCAATATATATATATATATTTCATTAAATCATAACAATTTAAAAATATTGACATGTTATGATATTAATTAAAATATGTGTATATTTAAATATGAAATAGACTAGACATGGAACAAGGAATAATTTTAAAAATCTAAAAAACCCTATAATTAAAATATTTATATTTCAAAAATATACACCTACCTATCCTACCAATAACTTGTAAAAAAAAAAAAAATAAATAAATAAATAAATATATTATTCCACTAATAATCACTGACTCATAATTACGTTTATGCTTCTAGCCACGCCATCCATCAGGCCCCAATAATCCCAAACACTAAACATGACGTTGACTCATGCAAACCATTCTATCCCACTTTCTCATGTTCTGTGTTGAAATGAGTTATTTATAATTAGGACTTCTTACCACCTACGCAAATCATTCCATCCCCACATGGCAAAAATAATGATGGAATCCTCAGCTTACGTGGCTTGTAGAATGCATCACAAGAAATGTACAAAAAATGTCTGTTGACTCCACATTTTCCATCAGACGATCCATAAAAGTTTGTAAGGGTGCAGAAAGTGTTTGAAACCAGTCATATTGTAAAAATTTTTCAAGTATGCTTGCGTATTTCTTAAATTTCCAGAGATTATTGTTGATTTTGAAATGTTTGGTTTTAACGTGGTATTGTTGCTTTAAGGTCTGGAGGATTATCAAAGAGCAGATGGAGTAAATAGTATGGTGTATGAATCAACTGCAAGGCTGAAGGATCCCATTCATGGAAGTTTAAGTGAAATCCAACGAATGAGGAATCAAGTTGCTGAGCTGGAAACCCAGTTGACAGCCACACAGGCGGAGCTCGTGAATATGCGCTCACAGTTTGATAAGCTTGTAATCCTTTTGGGTTCTGGATATCTTGATTGTCAACATGTTCTATATTCCACTGATGCTATATCACAACCAATTGTTTATATCATGTACGAGGAAGTGGATCCACTGCTGCCATACTAAATTGGAAGTATAAATTCATGAAACTGAGTTAATTGTGGTATTTCTTTTATGCCATACAAAATGAAATTTTTTATATCTATATAATTTGCAGTATAATGGAATGGAACTCCCTAAGAGCATTTAGACATAACTTTTTGTATTGATGTTTGAAATAAATAAAATATGAATACCCAATGTTTTAAGTGTGCATGTTCTCATTGTATTTACATTTAAAAATATAAAAAATATTAAAAAAAAAAAAAGAAAAGAAAGAAGATCGATTATAAGGTGGAAAGATAAAGGAAATAACAATCTAAAATATTCCAAAGAATTAGTGGCCGGAATAAATTTCAGAAGTTTATGATTTGATTTGAGGATGCAATTCAGATCTCTGAGGGAAGTAGTCACTTCTACTACAATACGTGTCATTTGCTCCTCCCGTATTTCCGTTTATAAAAAAGGTCCTTTGTTCCGTGGAGCATTCTATGTTGCATACTCCAGCTATTACCTTTAAATAATATTTGTAAATAAAGGATTTCATATTAATTTAGGTATATACTAATTTGGAATAATAATTTATCTCTCAAAATTAATTATATAGATTATATTTTACTCTTCTAGTAATTGTGTATATTTAATTTCATTGTACTAGATTGGACACTTTTGCTCATGTAACATCATTATTACATTTTATTTAATGGTTTAATTCTTAGACTCTCAAAGTTCAAGTAGTCATGATCTTTGAAAGTAGTCACGATATTAATATTTAAGAGCTAACAGATCAAAATTTGTTGCACATTTAATAACTTGATATTTCAAAGAAACACCCATCTACAGATCAAATGATGTGTTCAATAGACATTTTAGTGTATTTATCACATTCATTTTTACCCTTCTATGTCCAATCACTTTTCAACATATATGACTATCTTATTCATGGTATCCAAGTTTGAAGGCTCTTTTTAGCTTTCTACATTACTATATGAACTATATGCATCCATTAGTTTATTAAATTTGTCATCTTCTTAAAGCCCCTACATAAAATAAAGTAAAACAAATGTTTCCCTTACAAAATATTACATCATATTTATGGACTTCCAAAAATACATCAACTTTGATAGCATGTTATGAAATGTGTTATGAATATCATACTATATGAGAGAAAAGCAAAGTGTTTAGCTAAAACAAAAAATGATAAATATGTACTTAAGGCTTGCATTGAACAGTGGAAATGGTAGCATCTACTTTCCTACCAATAGCTTGTACTCCCAATAGAGCCATAAGAGAATTCAAACTTAGAGCTATGGATAGTGATGAAAGGATGTAGATTAGTCCAACATTTTCTATTGGTAACAGTAGCTGAAATTTCCTCTATCATTATAGGTTGTTAAGATTCAATGTTGATGATAGACACACCTACAACTTCTTCTTGCTCCTCTACTTTATTCTCTACTTATAAGAAACTAATGTCTACAAGAATAGGATTCTTGGAGAGCTTAGAGTACTTCCCAACAATATAGGGAATAAAAGACTTTTCTTGAAATCAACTTGCTTAGAAGTGGATGAAGAAGAGTTGATTACTATTGAATGCAAAAATATTGAAGAAGAAATATCTACCTTGACAAATTGGGGGTTGATTTGCAAGTTTGCAGATCGAGGTCCTCATGGAAATGATATACAAATCTTGGTAATGGATAATTGAAAGGTGAATGGCCATGTAAATAGTTGCATTTTGACTTGAGGCTTCCTCATTGGTTCTTTTTGCTATAGATGATAATGTTATTATATTTGAACAAGATATTTAGTTTACTTTTTAGATCAAGGTTATTGATGACTATGTGGAACCCTAACTTTAATTTTACACAAGTGGATAGAATGGTAAATTTAATATGGGAAATAATTTTTAAGCTCCTTGTGCATTTGGGCGATAAATTTCTTGAGTCGAGGGTTTGAAAATCCCTTGGAAAATGATTTGTATTTCTTATGAAGATTATAATAAAACATATATTATATATGCAAAAATTAGTGTTCAAATGGATGTAAGCAAAACTCTTCCTAGAATAAGATGGTTAAAATTTTCAGAGGGAGAGTTATTTAAACAACCCTTGGGATATGTAAACCTCCTTTTTATATGCATGTTGTTCTACATTCATGTCCATTTAGCTCAAAACTTCCCCTTGGTAATTTTTATTGAAAATGAAAGGGAAAAGATGGAATTTTATATGATCAACAGAAAACATATGAAAATCCCTTAGCCTAATGCTAAAGGGAAGGAGAAAAATCAATAAAAATGAATTCCAATAATATATAAATAAATCCAAGTTCAAGCACTTTTGATATTTTAAGTTTAAATGACAATGACACTCACAAATTTATGTCATTACAAATCGTAGAGCCTCCAAAGAAATTTGAGGTTTTGACTTAGGTGATTATGATATGAGGTCATCTTGGGATTTCTAATAATATTCCTATATCATGTGATCCAAAGAATGAAATACTAAGGTAAAAAAATTTAATTTCACTCTTCAATACAGGTAAGGGAGAATATTGGTAGGAATATGCCTACTTTATATTATTCAAAAAAATATTGAATCTTTCTTGTGTTTTTATTTTGATGTATTAATTTTATTTTCATGTCTTTAGTTGTGTTTTTAACTATCATGGAGATTAGGCCATAAATATGAAACTAATGTAGATTATTTTTTATTGGTTAATAATATGTTATATCAATGTGTTTTAATTAAAATAATATATTATATTAGAATAAAATCATGTTAATGAGTTATAATTCTTTAAGACCATATTAATTTAAGTATTTAATATTTTGGATTAATTTTTTATATCTCTTGAAACTAATTATATGTATTAATATTATATGCTTATTTTCATAATTATGCATATTTAATTTCATTTTACTACATCCATCAATATTGATCATATAACATAACCATATTTTTTTCAAATATTTCAACCTTGGAGTCGCACATTCTATTAGTCATGATATTTGAAATTAGTCATGATCTTCACTATTTAATATTTAAAACCTAGTAGATCATAATTTATTTCCCATTTAAATGACTCATTACTTGAAAAAACATCCTTCTATTAGATCAAATGATATATTTGATAGACACGTTCATGGCATTGTCACTTTCATCTTTCCCGCTTCTATGTCCAATAACTTTGTAACATGTATCAATATCTTATTTATTCATGGTATCTAAATTTGGGTCTCCATTTACCTTTTTACATTACTTTATGCACTTTGTGGATCCATCGATTTGTTAAGTTTATCTTATATTACTCACACCTCTTCAAGAAAATAAAGTAAAACAAATGTTGCCCTTACAAAATACTACATCACATTTATGGACAACCAAAAACACAAAAACATTGGCAAGATGTTATAGCATGTGTTTTCAATAATATATTATATGAGATAAAATGAAGTTTTTAGGGAAAAAGTACATGTTAAATGCTTACTTAGGGCTTGTATTGCGTAGTGGGAATGGTAGGCTATAGTTGCATACCAATTTCTTGCACGCACTATAGAGCCATAAACGAATGCAAACTTAGAGTAAGAGATAGAGATAGAGATCAAAGGTACTAGATTAGTGCAACATTTTTCATGTGTAGTGATGACTACAACATATTGTGCCAAAATAGGTTTTTAATATTATTTTTTGATGATAAATGCACCAATAACTTCCTCTTACTCCTCTGCTTTATGCTCTACCTCTAAAAAACTAAAGTCTCAAAGAATATAATTCTGCAAGAGCTCAAATCTAATTCTGCAATAGCTCAAATCTCTTTACGACAATACATTGAGTGAAAGACTTTTGATTAAATCAAGTTGTATTAAAGTGGATGAAGAAGAGCCAATTTTGGGCTTTGAACACAACAATATTGAAGAATAAATATTAAAACTGACAAATTCGGGGTTAATTTTAAACTTTGTGAGTCGAGGTCCTCATGGAAATGATATACAAACCTTGGTAATGAAGCATGGGAAAGTGAACAGATATGTAGATATTTGCAATGGCACTTAAGGCTTCTTCATTGATATCTTTTAGCTAGAGAGGGAAAAGCTAATGCTTATGAACAAGATTTTTTTTTCTTTGTAGATGAGGGTTATTGATGACTTTGTGAAACTAAACTTTTATTCTACACAAGTGGATCCAATTGTAGATTCAATATGGGCAATATATTTTCTTACCTCTTTACACATTTGTGTGGTGAAATTTTTTAGTCAAGTGTTGAGACATCCCTTGGGAAAATGATCTATATTTCTTCTAAAACTCATAATGAAAACTACATTATATATACAAAAATTAGTGTACAAAAGGATGTAACCAAACCATTTCATAGAATAATATGGTTAAAATGTTTAGAGGGAAATTTATTTAAACAACCCTTAGGATATATAAACCTCCCTTTTAGTTGTATGTTGTGTTACACTCATGTCCATTTAGCTAAAAATGGCTCATTGGAAATTTATATTTAAAATGAAAGGGAAAAGGAGGAATTTTAGATGGTTGGTAGAAAACATATGAAAATACCTTAACCTAATACTAAAGGGAAGGGTAAAATTCAAGAGAAACGAATGACACCAATGTAAAAATTCATCCAAGTTGTAACCCTTTTGAGTTTTGAAGTTTAAATGCTAAAGACATTCAATAAATTAAGGAATTAAAAACATAGAGCATCTAATGAAATTATTGGTCATGATTTAGGTGGTTGGGATATGGGGTCAACTTAGGATTTTTAAAAATATTCCTATAGCATGGGATCTAAAGTATGAAGTACTAGTGTAACAAATTTCAATTTGGCCCTTTGATGTAGGTAATGGAGAATATTTGTAGGAATAAGCCTACTTTTCATTCTTCAAAAGAAAAATGTTGAAGCTTTCTTATGTTTTTCTTTTAATTCTAGTACTTGTATTTTGGTGTTTTGAGTTGTATGTTTAACTACCATGGAGATTGGGCCATATATAAAAAGAGATGCAAATTATTATTCGTTGGTTAATAATATGATATATGGATGTGTTCAAATAAAAATAGTATATTATATTACAGTAACATCATGATAATGAGTTGTACTTTTCTAAGATCATAATTCATGATAAAATCATAAATTTTATATTAATTAGTATTTATAATGTATTAAAAAGATTAAAAAAATTCAAAAAAATCACTATGCATTGTAGAAACACATACTTGTTTATCTCTAAAAAACATCACTAAATTTATATATATATAAGTGCATCTTAAGGTGTGCATTATTAACACACATATCTTAAATAAATTTATGTAAAAAAATAAAGAGATATATCGTTATCAATAGAAATAGGAGCCTTGATAATGATATCTCTTGATATATTTTAGATAGATTTATCTAAGATATGTATGCTATCATATTATTTTGAAATATTTATCTTTAATTGGTTTTTTATATTCTTGTAAAACAATGTTTTTTCTTTTTTCTTTTTAATTATTAGTTTGTTGGTGAATGGGGTCTCATATCTATTCATGCAATATGTTATCTACATTCTTAATGACATAAAGATATCACTAACGATGTCATTTATAAATCTATTAATTTTTATAAATATGTGCATACACATACAAAAAGATAAACAAATATATATTATTACATCGAAAGTCACAATCTACATTAATAGTGGGGCATGATTTCTCACATCTTGAATTTGTATATAAAATCCTAAATACAACTAACCTATATTTATTTTAGAAAAATATATTATATCCAACATAACTAAAACTTAAAACCCTCTAAAATGTTTAAACAAAAAATCTAAATAACTAACATAGTAAAAAAATGAAGATTGAGGACAAAGAGTGAATCATAAAATAGAATCAAAATATACAAATTTAAATGAATAATTTGAAAAAAAAAATGTATATGTTTTCCCACTATTTTAGTGAAACATTTATAAAAAAATAATACTTAAATTGTAAAATTTGTTTATAATCTCTAGCTAAAATTACCATTTCATATTAAATTTGTTGTGGCTAATATGAATTGTAACAAGTGTCGTGATGTGCCATTGCTACCTACTACAAAGACGAATATTTGGATTTTTGATGATTTAAAATTTAATTATAGAGTTTTGACCACATGAAAAACTAGGTGGAAGCAATGATGAGGGGTCCATTTGATTAAAATTGAAGGCAAGGATAGTTAAAAAATGAAATTAAATCTAGTAAACTAATTATGTGTTCAAGCTAAGTCACTAAATACATTTTTAATGTAATATTTTAAATTTTATTATTCATAGTGTTATTCTTAATGGCTATATTTCTAATGAGGATCACATTTAATGGTCATCCCTCTATGTGATAATTTTTTTGTGAGGATCATTAAACATTATTTTTAATATAATTTATATTAGGAAAAGGGTCGGTTTTACATATATAAATCAAAAGGGTTGTACTCAATAAAGGAGGAGATACTATGGTATTATTTGAGCACAACCTCTTCCCCCAACTCTTGAAAATGAGTAATTTATTTTCCATAATGGTAGTGAAATGTGGTGATGCAAAATATAGCCTCATTCCACCACTCTATCCAAATGGTATAAAAAGGTGGTTGAGGTGAAATATTCAAGATCTAGGCAATGAGATGATGGATGGCACACTTTGGATGAATTTATTATGTGGCACATTAAATTGGTAGTTGATTAACTCATCTCTAAAAGTGATGGGAGAGTGAGATGATATAATGTGTTTAGTATGTAAAATTATAGGCTACCCATTGGTAAAACAAAAGATAAAACATGATTTTGAAAATCATATAAAATTCTAATCTCTTACAAACCCTATTAGCATTGACATGACATTTAGAAAATATAAACCAAGGCATCAAAGTTATTTTTCACTTTCACGAGTGATGGTAAACAAGGCTCCATTAATTTTTAAAATGATACCAAGCTTCACATTCTCACATGCACCATATATTAATTAAGGCACCAACATTCTCCATGTGCGACTCTCAATCATATTAAAATCCACACATGAAAGCCAAATGGAAAGGAATAGGATGTCAACAAAATATTACCAAAAAATCATTCTATTTGGTCCATCATTGGGTGTATTAATGTTAACAAACCCTAATGACTATCTATTAATATTGAGGAGAATCCAAATATCTCTATGTGATAAATAACCACCTATAGAAGTAATTATGGAGGATTGCTTGGATGAAACAAATATATTAGTACTACCATGCCCATAATTATATGGGGAGGATAATTGAGTGGCACCATATGAGATGAATTTTAGAGCATTTTATAAAAGAGAGCTTAAAATTTAAATTATTTTAGACAAACAAAATCTAAACATCCCAAATATTGATAGATAACTCACATAGGGAATTTTTAAAAGGAACATATTAGACCTCTCACATCCTATGATATGACATTCATAAGGAAACATCATCCATGTGAAACTGTCATTGTATATATTCAAAACATTGAAGCCCTAAAAAAATTTATATGGTTTTAACAAGACAAATTCCCTAAAAAGAATGGAGTGGCATTTATCCCCATTTTCCTCTCATAGATATTTTCCACCACTATGAGGTGGGGTTTACAACTATATAAAGAAGGAACCACTTATAGAGGATATCCCATTGGGAGAATAGATCACTTGAGGATATAAAAATTATAAATCATGGCTATACTATGCCATAGATATGTTGGGAAATTAATGTGGGAGAGTGGTGTTGCATTCCTCTGAAGATGACTTATTCATGGGGTAGTAACAATTGAGGCACATGATTTAGCATTAAATGATGAATTTTGTTGGTGATTATGATCCAACTATTATTTTTATACCACCTTGAGCTTCTCAAATTAGGAAGGTTCAAGTGATGGATTTGACTGACCCATTCGGGTTCAGTGTTTGGTCTGATGTCCAAGAGACTAAAAATAATAAAAAGTGTTTGGGAGATTAAAATATAAAAATTATGTGGTCAAAAATTACTTTTGACATGAATATCAATGGATCACCTTAAATTATTGGTCAAGTTGATCTCAACATAGAATGATCTGTTACTATATAGAAATTAAAACTTATGATCCTATTGGCATAATACATGCCCTATGGTGAAAAGAGTTCAATCTAGACTAACACCAAAATAGAACCATGGTCGACATTAAATTCACAAGTTAGAATAAAATTTAAAGAATATTTCTTAAGAATTAGAAACTTGATCTTGAACCTCAGATGGATCCTTAAAGAACAATATGAAAATAATCCCTAGAAAGGTTTCAAAAACCACTGATATGGATATCTGGAGGCTCCTATTGGTGATAAACCTAGGCATTGATATACTCCTTTGAGGAGATTCAACCAAAAAAGTAATCAGTAAGAGTTATTTTCATACCATTTTCACACATTATAATTAAATAAATATTTTAACATACATTAGGATGAGAGAGAGAGAGAGAGAGAGAGAGAGAGAGAGAGAGAGAGAGAGAGAGAGAGAGAGAGAGAGAGAGAGAGAGAGAGAGAGAGAGAGAGAGAGAGAGAGAGAGAGAGAGAGAGAGAGAGAGAGTCATAAGTGTTATCTCATCTTAGGATGTTAGCAAAAATTTATTGGATTGCTTGGGCACCATCCTTCCTATTGCCTACAATAATAGTTGTAATATAGATGGCATAAGCCATTTCATATTAGTAGTCCACCCAAAGAATGGTCTATAGAGTGAAAATATGGGTGGAAACCCTAAATAATCCCACATATGCATTATGACATGCAATGAAGGTAACAAATTAGAAAAAATATGGGATGACATAAAAACCCTAAAATTTGAAGTAGAACAAGTTTCCTCTCATGAAGATCTCAAGTCATAAACTTCCCATTTTCATTAATTTTTGTTGAATGTTAAATGAATCCAATATGCCTTAAATAATAGATGAATATTTTAGTTGAATTCATATGTTTAAGGAGGAAATCTTGTCACATAAGACACATGTAGACTATTAAACTGTTAACCTTTTAATTTATGGAAACTTTTTTTTCTTCAATTGGTTTTTTAGAGAGGGGATGTGAGGGATATAAATTAAACATGATTCATTTAAATTTATCCATTATAATTTCAATAACATATTAATTTGTATTAGAATTTTCATACCAACAACTTATTTATAAATAATCATGATTTATAGCCCTGATTAATGTAAACTCATTTTCACTCACTCTATTTAGAAAGAAAATGTATTTCAAACAAATTGATTTATCATAATCTATTATTTTTTAATATAATAAGGTTGATAAAAAGATATTAATTTATTTAGCGTAAGTTAGAGTAAGAATAAAGGGTTATAATAACATTAAATATGACTCATATATGTAGCCATTTGAAAAGAGGACCAAAGGTTTTGCATAAATTTAATTGAAGATATATGAGTAGGAAAGATGATGGGATAAAAAAATCAAGACAAATCATTTTAAATTTTAAGGAAGGATATCACTATAGTTGTGTAGAATAACATCATTAAAAATACTTAAATATTTGTACAACATGAGTTTAGAATTTTTTCTTTAGTATATAACTTATAAATTAAAATTTATTTGAGATATAAACAATGTTAGTTGGATAAGAGAGCATATGATGTTGTTCATAGATTAGGTTACCTTTGGAGATAATTTAAACCACATAATGGATGATGTTCTCACCCTTAGTTTTTACTCACACACACACACACACACACACAATAAAAAAATATCTAAAATACTCATTTTTTATGTCATGACAGAGTTACATACAAAATCTCCCTCAACATGAACAAAAATCCCTCACATAATTAATTTTTTAAATCAGATCTTATATTATAATTATTAATCATGCAGACTACCATAAGATGATATTTTAGACTTAGCCTCTCTCTCTCTCTCTCTCTCTCTCTCTCTCTCTCTCTCTATATATATATATATATATATATATATATATATATATATATATATTTGGACTAGTCTACAAATTCTGACATATTTTTTTCTTCTTGCTTAGTAGTATACAAAATAGGTCTCAAATTCCATATTTATAAGTCCATGATTTTATTTTGGATCACTTATTTCCAATTCAAATAAATATAGATTAATGATTAATTAATAAATTATCTACTAATGTGTAAATCCCACATTGATTAGTGTGGATTCAAATAAAATTAGTTTTCCAAAATCCCGACTAACTTGTTTTTATTATAATTATTTATGGGTTCCCACCTTTGACATTAGCATATTCTATTTCAAAATTAAATGATCATGTAGGGATCTCAGAGTGAGATGGAATTAAGTTCAAAATAGTTTACTTTATAGTAACTTCTTGTGCATTTTTGTGTACCTTGTGCCAAAATTTACTTCATGTACCCAAGTGGCACACATACACATACAAACTAATTAGTTCTTGACCTGGATGCTATTATTATGCATTGATTAATTTTTTTGTGCTTAAGTGTGACTAAACACTTGGATTTCTTCACAAAACTACATTTAATTTTCCAAAATGATGCAAGATTACTCTGCATTTAGGGTGTTCCTACATCAGATACCCTAGGTAACTAATGTGTGAGCTCCAAACCAGAATTTAAAGATCATAAGATCAAAGGTATACTATATAATATTTATGATGTATACCCATGGTGTATATCTCCACTGTAATAATCTTCCACTTTACCAAGTACTTATTATATTGATTTTCATGTGTCCTTCATACTAATTTAGTGTCCAAAATGGCCTCTATCTTTTCCCTCTCCTTTTAAGCAATTGTGTTTTCAAATCAAGAATCTATGACTCATCATATTTTTATATATGTCCTTATTGTGCCTAATAGAAAGTTTACAAATATGCTATATCTAATATGGGTGATATATCCATCTGTTTTATCAACTTAATTTCATATACATTAGCTAAAAATTTACACATCATTTTACATGGTCCTATATTATTTATCTTCAACTTGTTGTAGGTTCCTCATGGAAACTTTTATTTGTGACAATGTGTTAGCACAAGGTCTCTATCAGAGTTGTTGCCAGAATCCGGATAATGTGAATGCAATGGAGACATGATCACATGAGATGAAGCAAGTGCACACCACATAGATGCTAAAGAAATTTGAAATTATACAAGAAGATAAATTACACAAGATAAAATAGAGAAAACCAAAATCTGATTAACATGAGATGGCCAAAGTGAAGAATACATATAGGAGAGCACGTAAGTAACTCCCTCCACAAAAGGTGGTCAAGGCACCCCAAGCATAGATTGTAACTCCTCCATGAAAGGTGGTGAAAAGGTGCTAAGAATAGAGAAGTACCTCCCATAAAGGGAGTTGCTTATGACATTCTTATGACACCTATCACATATCTATAACACACATCTCCACATAAGTTATCCTATCCCACAAATGTAGGAAAACTACATGTATGCACAAATATATAATTTCTCTAATTAAACAATAGAGAAAAATAAAAACCCTACACTAATACCCCCCATAAGTGCATCTTAGGTGGGTAGTGTGGAAATATAAAATGGGTCCCAGAAACTAGCCCTGATGAGGTGCCCATGTACAAATGCAATCTCCCATAAGATAGAGAAAAGGGGAAAACCCATAGGAAAAAACTTCCCCCCCCAAAAGAGAGACATAAAATAAATGAAGAGGCCAGTGGGCCCCTCCCAAAGATGATGTTGCTACAGATGTGGACCACACCCCAAGAAGAGCTCATAGATGAATGAACTTGCTCTCAGTGAAAGGTTTGGTGAAGATGTCTGTAACCTGCCCTGAAGACTAGAAAAATATCAAGTTAATGGCCTGACTATGAATAAGCTCCCAAATGAAATGCATGTGAATCTCTCTATGCTTGGTCTATTGGTGCTGAACTGGATTCTTGAAAATTTGAATGGTACTCTAGTTGTCACGATAAATGATGGTGGGCTACTTGATAGGAATGTTAAACTTAGAAAGTATCCCCTAAAGCCAAATAGCCTTAATATCTGCATTAATAGCTCCCTTGTACTCTGCCTCTATGGATGATATAGAAATAGCATTCTACTTCTTGCTAGGCCAACTGATAAGACCAGAACCAAGAGAGAAATTGTAACCAAAAGTGGACTTGTGAGTCTATGAATTACCAGCCTAGTCTGAATCTATATATCCAACTAGGTTAACCTCTATGCCAAATCTATAATGAATCCCATATCTATGTGAACCCCTATATGTAATGTAAGATCCTCTTAGCTACTTTCCAATGCAGCTCATGAAGTTCTTACATAAATCTGGAGACAAGTCCCATTGTATATGATATGTCAAGATTGGTGTGAGTCAAGTAGATGAGACTGCCAACAAGTTATCGATACCGTGTGGCATCAACCAATGGTGAAGAATGGTTAGCCTTAAGCTTGACTCCTAATAAAAAGGGAGTTAGAGATGGCTTGCAATTATCCATGTGAAATTGAGCCAATAAGTCAAGAGCATACTTAGGCTGTACAAGAGAGATCCTTGAATCTGATTGTGAGATCTTAATGCCAAGGAAGTAGTGCAACAAACCCAAGTCTGTCATGTCAAATCTATCCAGAAGAGATGCCTTCACCACTACAATAGCTGATGAATAACTCCTGATGATCAAAAGGTCATCAACATATAGAACCAAAATTAGGAGCAAATCATCGTACCATAAAAAGTAGACATTGGGGTCAAAATGGCACCTAGTGAAACCTACTATGAGAAGGAAGGAATCCATCTTAGTGTACCATGCTCAAGGGGGCTTTTTTGAGGCCATAGATTTCCTAAGTTTGCATAATAAGGAAGAATCTTGAACAAATCCTGGCGGCTGCTCCATGTAGATCTCCTCCTCTAGGTCTTCGTGAAGAAAGGCACTCCTTCACATCTATCAAGGTGAGTAGGATAGAAGTCATCTTTGCAATAGGTGCAAAGGTCTTTGAGTAGTCAATGTCTGCCACCTATGAGAAACCCTTGCCTACCAATCGTGCCTTGTACTTATCAACTGACCCATCTACTACAAACTTGGTCTGATATATCCACCTACATCGAACCATCTTTCTTCTCTTAGGAAGTGAAGTCAAATCCCAAGTGTGATTTTTTATTAAAGAAGAATATTCTTCCTTCATAGCACTATCCCACTCAAGTACCCCCGATGCCTCTTGAAAACTCTGTGGATCCAAAACTGAAGCAAAGAAGGCATGTGGATCTCTCTAAAAATCCCCCTGGTACGTCTATCATTTGTGGGATCTCCTGCCCAAGTGCCATCACTCTCAAGTGTTTGTCTAGCCCAAAGTGGCCCAAAAGTGGGTGAGTCAGGTGCTAACTCCTCATCCTCTAACTGACTAGAGGTGGATGACCCTACATCATTGTCTTCACTATCTGAACTCGAAATAGAAGAAGATATCTCTAGCTCAAGAACCTACTATGGCCGATCTGACTCTGATGAGGAATCATCATGAAGAAGCAGATCTGATGAGGGAGAAGAAGTGTGAAGTGTTGAGTCTCTAAGACTCTCCTTAAAATGGACACTTCTCTCGATGAACAACTCATGAGTGACTAGATCTAGAAGACAATACCCCTTAATACCATCTGGATATCCTATAAAGATGTAAAGCTTGGACTGATGTTCCACAACTTTGCATTTCTTCTTTGGTATGTGGGTCATGGCTAGGGATCTAAAAACCCTAAGGTGCTCAACATCAGGTTTTCTTTTATGCCAAGCTTTAAAGGGTGTTATCCCTTTCAAAGCTTTGTGAGGAACCCTATTTTAAGTGTAGCAAGCACAATTGATGGCTTTGGCCCAGTCTATGGTGCTAAGGATTTAGAGTGAATCATACAGCTACCCATCTCTTTCAAGAACCTATTTTTGCATTCTACAACCCCATTTTGTTAAGGACTATAAGTGACTATGCACTGCAAATCAATCCCCTCTATGGTGCAAAAACTGCTCAAAACTTGTTGCTGACATACTCCCTTCCATTATCAGTTTCAAAGAACCTTGATGTATTTCTCACTTTGTTTCTCAACAAGAGCCTTTAAGTCTAGAAAATTTTCAAACACTTCAAACTTTTGTTTGAGAAAATATATCCAAGTGTATCTAGAGAAATCATCTATGAAAGTGAGGATGTACTTGGCCCTTGTGAAAGATGGTTTGGGAAAGGGTCCTGATACATCAATGTGGACTAACTCCAAAGGTTTTGAAGCCCTCCAAGCTTTGCCTTTGTCAAAATTTACATCGAGATGCTTCCCAAGGGAGCACCCCTCATAAAGTCCTTTTGAGAATTGGACACGAGGCAAGCAAATGACCATGTCATGTTTGCAAAGTTGCTCAAGGTAGAGGTAGTTAAGGTGGCCAAACTGCTCATGCCATATTTTGTTAACTCCATTTGAATGAGTCAGCAATGCTATTGGAGAAGAATCAAGTGCAAAATGTGAGAAGGTGTATAACCTAGCTTGGTGATCTGCCTTACCCACTGCCACTGTAGTATCACTATGCAATTCCTTGATAACCACTGAATCTGGTGAAAACTCAACTCTCATGCCATGACCAATGTGAGTGATTTGGTACACTGATAGGAGATTGGTTGAAAGAGAAGGAACACTTAGAACATTATTGAATGTTCCTCCTTTCATTTCAACTGACCCTCTCCCTACAATAGAAATTGATGTGTCATCACCCAAACTAATTGAAGTCATGTTACAAGGCTCTAAAGATGAAAACTCAACGAGTGAAGAGCCATGTGGTGAGAATCACCTGAATCAATGACCCATGATGTTGTAGAAGCTAAAATTACTACAAGGGCCTTGCCCTTTTCTTTCTCCTTACCCTTGCCTTTTGCCTTGGTAGAATCTTGGGTAGATGAATTCTGCTTGATGGACTCAGTAACACCTATGTTGTGCTTCTCTAGAAGATGAGTTAGGTGATCTATTTGTTTCTTCATACAATTGTGTTCATCATGCCTTATATTTTTACAATAGGCACACTTAACCTTTTCCTTCTTAGGTTTAGCATTGGAGGAGGAAGACTCAGTGTTGTTTTTGGTAGGATTGTTGTTTTCTTTCTTCTTCTCCTGCTCCTTGTTCTGTTTCTTCTTTTCCTTTATTGAAGTTTTGTCCTTACCATTTCCAACTATCAAATCTTGGGGTTGATTAGACTTCATTGTGCCCATTTTAATTAGCTTATCTTTCTCCCTAGTCAAGTTGACAATGAATGAATCCAAAGAAGGCATTTTCCTTGTAGTGCCAAGGGCACTTTTTGTGGCATATAAAGTGGAGACAAAGACTGAATAGCTTGGACCTAACTTTGCGAGAATAGAAAGGATGAGTTAATCATATTTCTTCTCTATCCTTCATTATTTCAATTTCAATTTAATGGCCTTAAACTTAGTGAAGAATTCCTGTAGGGTGTCAAAGTTGCTAGGACTTAGACCTTATGAGTTCATTTTCAAGCTCATGACCTCTCATCTCATCAAGATTCCCAAACAAGAGTTATAAGGTGTCCCATATGTCTTTGGGAGTCTTGGAGGTTTATAAATGGAAGAGAATTTCTAGAGACATAGACAAGCTTAGTAATCCATTGTCTTCATCACTACAGTTGTACCACTTGACCTTTTCAGCATCAGTGCTAGGTTCTACTTCAGTACCCATGCTGATCCTATAAAAACCATTTTCTTCTAAGAATGATTGACATTTTAACCTTCCATTCATGATAGTTGAAGGGTGTTAGGGTTCAAGTTGAAAATAATCCATTTAAGCTGAATTTAGGAGAAGTTGTGTTGATTGCAAGTTGTGAATTAATGCAAAAAGAAGAATGAAAGCGAAGATTTGCAAGTTGTGAAAAGCAATCGCACCCCCTCTAAAATATTGAGGCCCCACCAAATATGCAAGTGCATGATAAAAATATATTAGGATCCACTGAGAATGCATCTTAGAGTAATCAATGCAAGAATTTAAGCAAACAAGACGTCAGACTCAGTCGAAAATGTGTCCCGAGATACCCAAATTTTAGGTAGTTTATAAAATAGTGCATTTCTGACAAATAACAAGCCTAAAATATGGATAATTCAATTACAAACACTTTTTCAAAAGATGGAACCCAAATCTGAGCTATCCTTTACAAGATATTAAAGGTTCAATTTTCCATAAACTAGTGTTTTTGCAAAAAAAAAGCACTGAAACATTAAAAAATGCCCTTTTTGAGAGAGAAAGTGGCCTTCCAACCACTCATTGGATTTGGCATAGAGTGTGGAATCTAAAAGAGGTCTTTATGAGGGGGAATTAGCCTCCTGCCAACCTAGGCCTCGCCCTTCATCTTCGTAGGTGATACAAGTTTTGAAAAACTTTAAATTACTTTTTTTTAATGCTAATTTCCAATTTGACTTTAATTCAAAAAATTAAATTAATTATTTATTAATATCAAAATAATTATTGGACAAAATTAAAATTACCAGTTGAATCAGTGAGAGAGGGTGGGCCCACCAAAATGGGCATTGGAAATTAGAAAAGGTCAGCTGAGTCTGAAGGGCGGCAAGGTCGGCTGAGTCTGAAGGGCGGCAAGGTCAAATGGGAGTCAGCTGATCACTGCCAACATGGCAGTAGCACCCACACCTTCCTCCTCCCAAACAAACATCATGGTGAAGCCCAGGCCGTGGCTAGGAACCCCAATGTATGTTTGGCATCATTGTCTTTCTACACCATCTCTCTACAGGGTAAGCATAGCCAGCATGTGCTTGTGAAGGTTGCTATCAAAGTCGGCCTCAATAGATAGGGAATGCACTGCTCAAAGACTACAAGGAGAATTTTGGTGACACATTGGAGCATATCAAACAGTTTTTGGCTAAGCTGAAGCATATGAGGTGCAAAACTTTCAAGTTCTAGATGAGCAAAGATCTATCTTTTCCTATATAATGACCAAAACAAAATAATTCCACTGCCTTTGCTAAAGCCACAATAGATCTATATAAGATGTCTTGGCAAATTCTAACTTAGAATTAATTTTTTGAACAAGTTTTTGTATGGATTTGCATGAGTTCTCAAGAAACTCTACCAAAGCTCTCAAATGCAATGGAGTTAAACAAAAAAACTACTAAGAAATCAAAGTAAGAGTTTTAGAATAAACTAATAGCATAACCAAACACATGATTACTGGAGTGGCTCTGATACCATATCATAGTTTTTTACCAAAATCTAGATAATGCGAATGCAATGGAGACATGATCACACGACATGAAGCAAGTGCACACCACATAGATGCTAAAGTAATTTGAAATTATACAAGAAGATAAATTGCACAAGACAAAATGGAGAAAACTAAAATCTGATTAACATGAGATGGCTAAAGTGAAGAATACATATAGGAGAGCACGTAAGTAACTCCTCCACAAAAAGTGGTCAAGGCACCCCAAGAATAGATTGTAACTCCTCCATGAAAGGTGGTGACAAGGTGCTAAGAATAGAGAAGTAACTCCCATCAAGGAGTTACTTATGACACCTATGACACATCTATGACACACATCTCCACATAAGTTAGCCTATCCCACAAATGTAGGAAAACTCCATGTATGCACAAATATATAATTTCCCTAATTAAATAATAGGGAAAAATAAAAACCTACACTAATAGTCTCCTACCTCAAAATCATTCTCCCACACCTCTATTTGTATGCTAATTATAACTTAAGTTAATTTGTTCTAAATTATTCTTCACCTATTTAAGTGACCTATGAATATATCTTATGTAATATTATGCATCTACGATTTTATCATGTATTTCACCTAACTTCCTAAACTCAAAACATCCTCTTCAACTCATTCCATAAATAATCTATAAACACATTTTTCTAGTAATCCTAAACATAGAGTTGATGTATGGAAATTTTACCTATGATAATACCATGTCCCATTGCATCAGTTTTTCACCAACTAAGCATCTCACTAGTCTCCACGATTTTTTTTTACAACTTTAGTTTGTCAGTCAATTTATGGATAGTATATAGAACTATAATTTAGCTTTATTCCTAATTTATTCCATAATGTTAAAAAAACATGACTTAAAAATGTAATATAATTTTTACACTATAGTATGTGGTAGTCCATGTAATATCAATACCTCT
>JARHVA010000115.1:0-47500 GCA_037957365.1 Torreya grandis
ATTTTTTCCTACTATCCTTAGATTCTTTTTAATCCTTTTGACATAGGTTCTTGTGTGGAAGCCTCACACTTCTCTCTTCATATTTTTTGTCTTTTATTTCTCTATTTTTGCTTTATTTTAAAAAAATTGGGTTTTTTTAAACAAATGGGGTGAGAGCAGGTTCTTGTGTTGATAATTTCTTGTTATGTCTACACATATGTATTTTGACCACAAAGTAGATTTTTTTTAAAAATATTGTTCCTTTTAAAACTATGTACCCATGATCAAGATCAAACTATTTTTATATGTTTGGATAATCCCAATTATTAATATACTCGAAACTATTCTCCTCCACCACACCTAAGATCATGCATGTCCTCATGCATGCCAAATGAATGAAGTGGGATAAGATTACATAGATCAGATAGAAGGTTATCCCTTTCCCATAACAAAGCTATTTGCAAGAGCATATCTTCATGTAATAGCAAAACTTACAAGTAAATTTAAATGTAAAATAGTAAATTAAAATACCTTGTCATATCTCTAGTCTTCATTGGTTCTTTCATAGTAGCCAAAGTGAAAAATGTTGGGAAAAACATTGATAAAAGTATAGTCCTACTACATTGAAAAATAATAGCATAGAAGTAAGCAACCAAGTAAAAAAACTACATCAACTATTCCATTATAAAAATTATATTCTTTTTATTTTTATGTTTTTGCCCTTGAATAGCTAGTAAACTAGTTTTCTAATCAAGAATCTTTAATCTAGCACTTGATCTACCAACAAGTTGGTTTTCAAACCAAGGTTGCCAATAATGTTTGAACGTTTTCATTATTATTTTTTAAATTTTCTAAAACTAATGGCATGGAAAAGGTTAGACATAGACTCTATTCATCTTTCCACTACTTGAAAATGTGCCATGGAATGTTTTGTATGTTGAGATTTCTTTAGCATATACACTTGCTAATTTTTTTGCATTCTTGTTGTCAAAGATAACTTAGGATAATGTGCTAATTATTTGATAAAATCATGGGCAGAAATTTTCATCTCTATAATGACTCCTTGAAATGAAATTATCCTGTAAAAAATTAGAAACAAATAAAACCTTTCCAACCAAGTGTAATATTAGTAATGTCAAAGACATATAAATGCCAACAATAGACCATTAAAATGAACATTTGAATATATATGGAAGAATGCATTAAAATTTATGTAGGAATGATTAATGGTTTAAAAATTAACCTTATTGATAATAAAAGTTTTATTATTATACAAGTGGACATGGGTTTAGCTAATTCCTGAATATGGATAGAAATGAGTGAAATAAAATGTCATCAATTTATTTTATTATGAACTATGTAGAAAATACTAATTGAAATTTTGTATAGGGGAGATAAAATTTGCTCTCTTCATATTTTTCTTTCTTTATTCATATTTTTTGTCTTTTTATTTATTTATTTTTCCTTTTTTTAAAACAAATGGGGTTTTTTAAAATAAATGGGGTGAGATTAGGTTCTTGTGTTTATAATTTCTTGTTGTGTCTACACATATTTATTTTGACCACAAAGTAGCTTTTGATAAAAAAAATCTTGTTCCTTTTAAAACTATGTACCATGATCAAGATCAAACTATATTTGTATGTTTGGATAAGACCAATTATTATATCTTTGAAGCTATTCTCCTCCACCACACCTAAGCTCATGCATGTCCTCATGCATGCCAAATGAATGAAGTGGGATGAGATTACATAGATCAGATAGAAAGTTGTCCCTTTCCCAAGATAAAGCTATTTACAAGAGTAGATATTCATGTAATAAAACAACTTACAAGTAAATTTAAACATAAAATAGTAAATTAAAATACCTTGTCATATCTCTAGTCTTCATTGCTTCCTTCATAGTAGCCAAAGTGGAAAAGGTTGGGAAAAACATTGATAAAAGTATAATCCTACTATATTGAAAAATAATAGCACAAAAGTAAGCAACCAAGTAAAAAAACTACATTAATTGTTCCATTGGAAAAATTGTATTCTTTTTATTTTTATGTTTTTGCCCTTGACTAGCTAGTAAACTAGTTTTCTAATCAAGGATCTTTATTTTAGAACTTTATCTATCAACAAACTAGTTTTCAAACCAAGGCTGCCAACAATATTCGAAGGTTTTCATTGTTTTTTTTTTATTTATTTATTTTCTAAAACTGATGGACATGGAAAAGGTCAGACATAGACTCTATGCATCTTTACACTACTTGAAAATGTGCCATGGAATGTTTTGTATGTTGAGATTTCTTTAGCATATACACTTGCTAATTCTGTTGCATTCTTGTTGTCAACGATAATTCAAGATAATGTGTTAATCATTTGATAAAATCATGGGCAGAAATTTTCATCTGTAGAATGACTCCTTGTAATGAAAGTATCCTATAAAAAAATAGAACCAAATAAAACCTTTCCATCCAAGCATAATATCAGTAATGTCAAAGAAATACAAATGCCAATAATAGACCATTAAAATGAACATTTGAATATATATGGAAGAATGCATTGCAATATACATAGGAATGATTGATGGTTCAAAAATTAACCTTATTGATAATAATATTTTATTATGGAGAATAAAAACTTCCTCAGACAAGTTATATTATTATACAAGTGGACATGGGTTTAGCTAATTCTTGAATATGGATGAAAATGAGTGAAATAAAATGTCATTAATTTAATTTATTATGAACTGTGTAGAAAATACTAATTGATATTTTGTATAGGGAAGATAAAATTATTTTACTAAATTATTTGATGGAAACTAGATGCTAAAAAACATACCTAGTAATTGAATTTTGGAGGTCCTTGACTTCATTGTTGTAAATAGATTCTACATGACTCTTCTTGCTATTGAAAATTTTATGTCCATCTACAGCCTAGCTTAGATTTGCATCATGCTGAGAAAGCTTGTCACTATCTTCTTCTTTGGTTGAGAAATCAAAAGTGGGGGTCTGGGGGTGTCAAACCCCAGTGGGGTCAAGGGGTAGTACCCTTGGTGTTCTCCCTATCATGATATAGAGCAAGGTCAAGAGGTGGAGCCCCTTGAAGCTAGGACCAATTTCTATTTTTGTAACCACAAATTTGTTTTGCGTTGAAGATTTTTTAATAATTTTATGCCATTTGAGATAGAAAGCACGTAATTCCTACTAATTTATAGCATCTACAACACTAAAAATTTATTAAATATTTGGTCTCATGTGACCATATATAAATCTGATGTTTTGATTTGCATATTGGTCTGGCCTAGTATGAAAGTCTAATTATTTTTTAGTTTGTCATTTTTTTTAAATTACAAAATTACCCATCATGCAGACTAACAAGAAACACAAAAAATAAACATCTAGTACTGAGATCAAAGTAATTAAATCTCTCAAGTATTTCAATTCATATTTTTTATCGGACATTATCATTATAGTTTAGAAATAATCTTAAAAAAAAATTGATACAAACATAGTGATTAATTTAAGATAAAATAGAAATTGAAATATTTAGATCACCTTATTAAAAGCAACAACCTATATGTGATAATTTTTTTAAAAATTAGTGGTTATTCAAGACCTACCATCAAGTTAAAATGTTTGACTCACATAAAATTTGGAGTTATATCTTTATGATACCACAACTGTTTCATGACCTCTATCCTCTCTTGTCGTGATCTGACTTCCATGCATATTTTATTATTATTTTTAACTTGTCCAATCTATTTGACTCACATGAAATTTGTCCAAAATAACTTTATATGCATGGCGATATTACATGCAAGATTATGGGAGGCTATATTTGTGTATTTCATCTATAAATCTTTGCATGAATCTTTATGTCCATTGACTTGGCTTGATTTTTTGATTATATATATGAATATTTCTAGGTCATGATATGAGTTAGTATAAAAATTGATGAAGCTATTATCACATGCAACAAGTCTAGTTGGTTATACCAGATGGAATTCATATGCAACACTTTACCAAATAAAATCACTAGGATTTTGGTGGGAGTGACAATTCCTTTTCAAAAGATCATACAACTATTTTCTTTTCAATTCTTGAACAATTATTACTATACCAATCCTTGATGAAAATAAACTGTGCTTACCTAGGAGATCAAATACCCCACATATTTTTAGCTTGGGAGTCTACCATCAGTAATTACATAGACTGGATTATAGACCATTTTATTTTAGCAGAGATCATCAACATAATTTTATTAAACTACAATGCCATATCCTTATATACTTCAGCATGTTGTAAATATTAGCCATTTTTAAATTTTGTTCCCAATCAAAATCTGATGTGCAATCTTATCTTGCTAGAAATTGTTTCTATTTTTCAACTAAATAGATAACAATAAAACATGTTTATTATAACCATGTAGGTATGAGATGATTTAAAATAGTCAAAGACTAATTTAGTATTGATTTTCATATATTTCTTAGCATGAAACTTTTCCATAATCATCCAAAAATATGTGTGATCCATTATATGTGATTTTGAAAAAGGTGCAACTATATTTGTATAGGTTTCACACAACCATATATAGTCGATCTAACTAATTCCAAATGTAAATAATTGTTTAAATATACATGTTAGATACAAAAGTATCTATTTCATATTTTTTTAATTATGAACAACTATAGAAATTCATGTATTAGACTATTTTTTCCATCTTATTATCTATTTTAGAATTTCATTTCTATCATGCTTCAACAATTAGATCTTCCTTCATGATGTTAGCAACTGTTATTTTCTACACTACAATGTTAGTATTGGTTGGTTTTGATTTTGACTTTTAAATCTAAAATTCCTAATTATAGGAAAATAAATTATAATCTATGTTTTATAAAATAAATCCTAAAGAAACAATTAACTAAGTATCTCCTATCACAAAATTTGCAAAGAGATATTTCCTCTCACTAGGAATTTCTTAGCAGACTCTGAATATCTTAATAACATTGTGGTTCCTTGACAATGGCACTAAAAATGATGGGTGTCATCAATCCACTTCATTTAATATTGTTAATTTAGGGCTGGTGTCCAAAGGTTGTATGCAATAGGAGAAAGAGATCTTTGACAAATGGTTCCTTCTATCACACTTCACACCTTGAAAAATTAAAAATCACACTTGCAAAAATAAAATCACACTTGCATGAAATTAAAGCACGTTTACATGAAATCAAAACAAACTTATAAAAAATAAATCACACTTGTAGAAAGGAAATTATTGAATTAAAAATAAATGACAAGCAAATAAAACACTTGTAGGTTTACAACAATCTATACAAAAATGAATGATTATAGTAGCAAAGAAAAATAAGAATTTACAGTAAAGTAATAATTATAGAATAAATAAATATAAATACATTGATCCATCTTTCTTGGAATGAGTGGCCATATCATTCCTCAAAAGAAGATTTATTCAGAACATAGGTTTCAATGGAATTCTTAGAATAATGGAAGGAAAAGTGTATTGATTGATTGATTCGAGTGTGGAAGGTTGCATTTATAATTCCATGCTTCCAGCCAACACTTTATTTTGGAGTAACAATCGAGATATTCTATCCTATCTCAATCTCTAAAAAATATGGAGAGAGATATTTATTCTAATAATAAAATCCATTATAGAATAATCTTGATCTCCACCTAATATGGAAAAATCTATTTATTGAAATCAAATTACATAAAGTTATATTTGAATATAATCTATAATGGAAAGTCTATACATATAAATCTATATATAGAAGGAATCTGAATGAAAAGCATTCTTCATGATAGATGGAACATTAGAATACATTTAGAAATACTTTCTAAATAAGTTTTTAGTATTTTTTTGAAGTCTATAGTAGTATTGTTGAAATCCATAACAGCCTACTGAAATCTATAATAATCCTCATGAAATCCATATCGAGATTGGTGAAATCCATAGTAAACCTGATGAAATCTATAAAAACCCTAATGAAATCTATAGTTAGTTTGATGTAATCCATATTTGGTTCGTAGAAAGCCTATTATAATTTGTAACGAATATAAGAAGCCTATTATAATCCATAAATATTATAGCAAGTTAGTAGGAATTTACGATATAATATTTAGCTATTGTAAAAAGCCTATATGAGTTTGTAGTAGGCCTATAACTTCACCATAATGCTAGATCCATATTAAAATACTCCAACATTATATTGAATTATTATTTCTTCATTCTTTGGATCAATCTTATCTTAACATGAACTATGTATGCACTCATTGACATCATTTTTCCAATAATAATTAATAATAGATAATAAATAGATAAAAAGGAATTATAAAGACATAACCATGATATATACCTACTATTTTATTCTAAATAAACCATAAATTTAGAAACTACATTTAGATCCACATTATATGCAAGAAAAAAGATGCTATTTTATGGATATAATGAGCCATTTTATGGTCTCATCAAGGCTCCACAAGCATGATACTTAGCATTATCTCATGGGTCCAATTAGGGTACATGTCAATATCATAAGATCTTGTGAGATTTATATCAGATGGTCTAGGAGCTTTCATGTGTTGATCTTAGAAGGATCTCATGAGTCTTATATTTAACTATTTGAGAGTTTCCACAAGTCAATTTGAAGGAAGCACATGGCATCATATCATAGGTTCAATTGGGATATGCATCACTTTGGTGGGATCTCGGAGGTCATCAAATAGATCTTTAGATAGAAATAGCATGGGCATGATAAGTGTTATCACCATGCGAGTCTGGGAGGGACACACATCACTTTGGTAGGATCTTAAAAGTCTTGGATTTGATGGCTTGGGATCTCCCATGTGTCGATCTAAAGGAAGCATGTGGCATCATCTCATGGCTCAGTTGGGATATGCATCATATAAAAAATATCTTAGAGGAGTCCTTTAGATTATTGGGTAGGAACAATGTGGGAATGACAGGTTTCAACACCATATGAGCGTTTCCTCTAGAATCTCATCTATAATTTGACATCATGTGAGGCATCACAAATTAATGCATTTAAGTTAATGTCCTATGAAGTCATGCGATAAGATAAGTTAGACTTTGGAGGTGTTTAATCACCTATCACAAGCAAAATAAAAGAATTTTAAAGTAAAATTTATTAACAAATGCTTTAAACAAAGTGCAAGGTCTAATCAGATGAAATTTCCATGAAGCTTTAAGGTGTTCGTGCAATTTAGACTAAACATTCTTAGTGGAACTTGTCTACATGTTTGAGTCAATTCATGGTTAATAATTTATTTAAACTCAAAGAAAAATCAAAGAAACTTAAAATAATGCGAAATACTTTTAAATGTTAATCTGTATTACAAGATGAATATAGAACCAGGAATTATTAGGAAGTATTAAATCATATTTTTTATGCAAATAAATGACTCATCAAACTTGACATATTAGGCATTTTTGAAAAATTAAGATAGGAGGGTCCCCATTCTGAGAATAGGGGTAGTTTAGCATAAAAAAATGGTGACCTCTATGAGGAAACATTGTAAAATGTTAGAATCTAGATCTACTATTCAAATATTAATTAAAAATTAATTCTCTTACTAAGATTTTTAACCACATCAAAACTAATTTTTAGAACAAATAAAATCTCATATGCTAGAAATAGAATTAAATCTTGTGGACAAACATACTATGTGTGTGCTTTGTAGTTCATAAACCATTACCACTGGGTTCTAAAAATTTAATCTTTCAATCTTCAATACATTAATATATGAAATGATCTAATTAGTCTTTAAATTTAAGTAATAATAATGATTTGTTTAATTAAGGGTGGCCTAGGCATTTCTCTACTACCAACCAGGTGTCCATAGTCCTAATAGAGATACCTTTAGATCCACTCTAGGCCTTGCTCTACTACCAGCCAGGCATTCATAGCCTTGGTAGAGATTTCCTAAATCACCATTCATGGAATATGAAGTAGTTTATGAATTCACTTCATGTGTGTGTGTGTGTGTGTGTGTGTGTGTGTGTGTGTGTGTGTGTGTGTCTATATATATATATATATATATATATATATATATATATATATATATATATATATATATATATATATATATATATATATATATATACATACATACATACATACATACATACATACATACATATGTATATATATATGTATGTATGTATGTATGTAGACATACACACACACACACACACGCACGCGCACACACACACACACCATTCATGGAATATGAAGTAGTTTATGAATTCACTTCATTGGTGTGTGTGTGTGTGTGTGTGTGTGTGTGTGTGTGTGTGTGTGTGTGTGTGTGTGTGTGTGTGTGTGTCTATATATATATACCTATGTCCATAAACTAGAATGGTTGGGAACTAGAATTAGTTAGATGCAAGGATTGTGTTAAGACATAACTAAATGTTATTCACTCTTAGATAACAATATATATATATATATATATATATATATATATATATATATATACCTATGTCCATAAACTAGAATGGTTGGGAACTAGAATTAGTTAGATGCAAGGATTGTGTTAAGACATAACTAAATGTTATTCACTCTTAGATAACAATTTATACCCAGGGCATTAATTTAGTAAATTTTATGAAAATATGATGGTCTACATAGATCAAAACCCTTGTTCAAGCAAGTGTTTAATCATATGAACTATATTACAATATCAAAATAGCTTAATATTTTCATGAGAATACTAAATTATAATTAACCCCACCCAACTTTTCTAAATGAGAATAATGCTAGATATTTTCTAAATTTGGACTACTAATGTTAAAAATAATAATCCCTTCTTCATATTAAGGACCAGGTTAAAAAAAATCGAGCCAAATATTTCTTGTCCAAAGGAATTATCACTACATTACAGAACATAATAAAAAATAAGAAAGGAAAAAGTAGGGAAGTAGGGAAGAAAACAAAAGGAAAGCAAAATAGAAAGGGAAACCTATTATAATACTACCTACTCTAAAACTAAACAAACATAATCTTTTTATGGAATGTAGGAAAAAACAATGGATAAGTAGTGCTTCATGTATTGCCCATTGACAGGAAAGGCTAAGTCATTTTCTTACAAGTCCTTGAGTCTAAATGTGTTTTCACCTAGGATCTTTGATACTTGATAAAGTCCAATCTAGAGGGGAGTGAACTTGTCATGTTTTCCTTTTTTATCATGGGCTTTGTCTCATAGTATGACTAAGGCCAAAATTTAGAATGCTTTAACTTTGGCTTGCTTGTTGAACCATATTTTTACCACATCTTGATGTTTGTTAAAGTTTTCAAGGCTTCATCTCTCACATCTTCCATCTGGATGATGTTTAATATCTAGGACTATACTCTCTCATCATCTTCCATGTAATTAGATATGAACTCATAAGTAGGCAGCTTCAATGTGATCAGAATAATAGGTTGCTACCCATAAACCAATAGAAATGAAGATGCTTTGAGATCCTACTTATATCTGGTCCTATCTACCCATAGAGTAAACTTTAGTAAAGATTACCATTCTCTTGGTTTGTTTTCTACAAAATTCTTAATATCATCCATCAATTTTGTGTTAGTTGATTCTATAACTCTATTACCTTGAGGGTAGTAGTTTCATGTAGACTTTATGCTTATCTAGTAATCATAAGCTCATTCAGTGAATTCAACTAGTGTAAAGGCTAGGCCCTTGTCACACATTAGGGATAGGAGTGTCCCAAATCATGTGATAATGTTTCATTCTAGTAACTTGATGACATCTATTATTCTGCTATTCTTGGTGGATACTAATTCAATCCAAATTATGTAGTAGTCTATGGCTATGAGTGCAAACTTATGTCCCACTAAGGAGTTTAGGTTTATAACTCCCATAAATTCGAGGCCCCATTATGTAAATGGTTTTGCCTTAATTACTAGTTGTAAAGGCATAGCCAATTTTACTTCTCTTCTATTAAAAACCTAACACTTATGGCATGTTCACATATGAACATGTTCATCCTTGAATATAATTAGACAATAGTAACTATCCTTTAGTATATTATGTGTAGTGGTATGCCCTGAAGGGTGGCCACTTCCTAATTTATCATGGATACTATCCATGATTTTTGCTTCTTCAATTTTGGAAACACACCTTAGGTAGATTCCTTCATAATTATTTCTATAGAGGACTCCTCCCTTGATCATGAAGTGAGATGATCTCCATTTGAGGGATCTTTTTTTTTCTATTTTTAGGTGTGGAGGGTATAATCCATGCATAATATATTGAATAATGTCTGTGTACCAATCTCCATGAGGTACTTTATTTGTCTCTACCTACAAATATCAATACAAGGATCAGTGTTTACAATGAACAGGATAAGACCTTGCCCTTTTACTAACTTATCATATTTAATTTCTAAGTCATATTCTTGAATATTAGTCATCCACTTCCCTCTTCTATCCCTGAGTTCATTTTGTCCTAGCATTAGTTTGACAATTAGATCAGACACTATGGCATAGATCTTGTTTTGTAAGATGTAGTGTTTAAATTTATTTATAGCCTTTAAAACTGTGTAAGCTTGCTTATCCAGGATATGATAATTTAGATCCACATTCTTTAGTTTGGTACTCATGAAGCCTATGGGGTTCTCTTTTTTGTCTTCTTTATATGTCAAGACAACAATAATAGTATGATTAGAATCTAAAGAGTATAGATATAAATCTTTACTAAAATTAGGACTTATCAAGATAGGGCTTGAATAATATCCTCCTTGATGTCTTGAAATTCGTTCTTCACTTCAGGACTCCATTATATCTTTGTGTCCTTCTTTAGTATGACATTGAGTGGCCTTACTATTTTTTTAAAAGCAAAAATAAACTTTATTACAAAGTTGAATTTACCAAAGAAAGACTTTAACTCTTTTTTACTATTTGGAACTTCTAATTTCAAAATTGTATTGATCCTATCAGGATCTATGGTCATACCTTCTTGAGTGATCACATGTTCTATAAACTTACCTTCAGTCAAATAAAAGATATTTTTATTGTGATTTAATGAGATGTCATATCTTCTACACCTTTCCAGTACTTGCTCTAAATGCATCATATGATCTCCACTATTTTTAAAAATCATAGTTAGATAATCCATGTAATTGATAAATCACTTATAAATTAATCCATGGAAATCATGGTCCATCACTCATTATAAAGTTGCTCCTATGTTGATGAGCCTGAATGGCATCCATTTATAAGCAAACATTCCCCACTTAGTTGTGAAGGCAATCTTCATTCTATCATTTTTATTCACCAAGACCTAGTTGTGTCTTGAAAATACATCTAGGAATGACATTATTTCAGATCCACTTACCAACCATATGAATTCATCTAAATATGACAAAGGATAGTTATCTTTCTTGGAAGATCTATTCAAGTTCCAAAAATCAACATAAAGTAAGATCTCTCTATTTTTATTCCAAACTAGTACAAGATTGGCCACCCACATCAAATGCTTTATAGGTAAAATTATCCTTACATCAAGAATCTTATTTACTTCTTTTTAAATGAGTGGTTCCAACACTTGATTTACTAGTATGTTTATCTGCATAAAAGGCTTGTAGGCTTCCTTTAATGGGATAGTGTGAGTATTCACACTAGTGTCAAAGATCTTGAGGTCATCATATGACCATGAAATAACATATTTGAACTTGGTCAAGAGGGAAATTTCCTTCTTAAATTCTTCATTGGTGCAAAAAATGCCAAAGTTGACATTTTGATTATTTCCAAGGTCTCCCAAGTTAATTTGCTTGTAATCCTTCCCACTTACTTTGGGCTTCTTATCTTGAGTTCCTTTCTTGTCTAGGTCTAAAATTATCTCTAAAGAGATCATGTTATTAGTAATTTGGTTCTCTTTAAGATGGGTAACCCCATATTCATTGTCTTCTACATCTTCCCCATAATTCTCATCTTGCTCATCCATGATATGAGACTTTAATACACTAGTATTGCATAGGAAGTCGATTATCTATTGGTCATCATCAAAGACTTGGAAGTGATTGATGTTATATGGTATAGAGTGGCATGAGATGATATCCACCATAAATTATTGTAGTTTCATGGCTTCTAAGTGGCACCAAATTAGTTAATGCTAAAGCCAAAGCTTCTTTCAACTAGTTATATTCCCTAGGTAGTGAAACAATATTGAATAATCAAAGTACTCAATTAAATCCCATACTCCAAAATTATACTTCCTTAAAAAAGAAAGTTTGCACTGATACATACTTCTAATTTGATTAATGACTAGTTTAGAATCATAATAAACTAACAATTATTTAACCTTATGTTTAATTCTAGACTAAAGTCTTAAAATTAGGGCTTTAAATTCTTCTAAATTATTAGTGCAAGAGAATTATAGCCTATACGAAGCAACATACTATTTGCCTTTGGGATTTTTTAGGATAATTATAATGGTTGAGACTTTATTAGATCATGCCCCATCAAAGTGTAATGTCTAAGGGCCTTTATTTTCTTCATTTATAACATCACTTGTAATAATGTTATTAGTATCCAAAGTATAGACACCCAAATTAGAGGACTGGTAGATTACCTTCTCATTATTGGCATTGTATTCTATAATCATATAATTTATCTTGGGATCTCAATTGATTCTAATTTGATTAGGGATCCCACACCAAGGTAGCCACATATGACAAAAATCTATGGACATGTATCCATTCAAGGATTTAGTCCAATCATGACTAAGTAACAACCCATAAGCTTTAGGTATGTCAATGACCTAAATGTTGATGAACTATTATATTCGAGGATCTTGAGATAGTTTCATGTGGATATAAAATAATTCACCTATTACCTTTACTCTTGACTTATATAGATGCACTACCACCTTTTCAGATTTGATTGGGTTTAACCCTAACTTTTCACAAATTCCTAAAGGCATAATATTAGCTAAGAAACTAGAATCAAGTGAGCAATTATGGATATTTTTACCAAAAATTCTAATAAAGAATAGGAATGGTGGAACCTCATGATTAATCTTGTACATCACCACATTTGCATGAGTTGGTTTAGCCTTACTAGAGCTAGGATTTTCATTTAAGGATTTCAATAACAAATCATGTTAGTTAGTGATTTGTATGAGATCATGCAATGTTATGTTTGCTTTGATTTTCTTCATGTGCTCCACTATATTGTATCCACCTTTTGGTATTATGTAGGAGGTTTTAGGTGTTGGTTGACTTTCCTTACCTTTGGGGTGTGGAGGATTATTATTTGTCTTACTATCAAGGGGGTGTGTCAAGTTTATTAGGTGGAGTGGAGGTTGTCCTACTATCAGGGAGTGTGTCAAGTCTATCTAGAATAATTTAAAGTTCTTATTTTAAGACTTTAGTTTGGAATTAAACATAAGGTTAAATAATTACTAGTTTATGGTGATTTTAAACTAGTCATTAATCAAATTAGAAGCATTTATCAGTGTAAACTTTATTGTTTAAGGAATTATAAATTTGGAGCATGGGATTTAATTGAGTACTTTGATTATTTAATATTGTTTCACTACCTAGGGAATAAAACTAGTTGAAAGATGCTTTGGATTTAGAAATAACTAATTTTATGCCACTTAGAAGCTATGAAACTACAAGGATTCATGGTGGAGATAATCTCATGCCCTTCTATGTCATATAACATCAATCACTTCCATCTCTTTGATGATGACCAATAGATAATCGACTTCCTATGTAATATTAGTGTATTAAAGTCTCATATCATGGATGAGCAAGATGAGAATATGGGGTTACCCATCTTAAAGAGAATTAAATTCATAATAGCATGATCTCCTTATAGAGAATTTTGGACCTAGTCAAGTAAGGAACTGAAGATAAGAAGCCCACATGATAATATCTTCAACGGTTTTTATACTAACTCATATCATGACCTAGAAATATTCATATAAAGAATCAACAAATAAATCCAAGTAAATGGACATAAAGATTCATGAAAATATTTATGGATGAAATACACAAATATATCCTCCCATAATCTTGCATGTAATATCGCCATGCATAGAAAGTTATTTTGGATAGATTTCATGCAAGTCAAACAGATTAGACAAGTTAAAAATTAAAAAAAAAAATATGAATGAAAGTTATATAATGACAAGAGAGGATAGAGGTCATGCAACAGTGGTGGAATCATAAAGATATAGCTCCAAATTTTGTGTGAGTCAAACATTTTAACTTGATGGTAGGTCTTGAAAATCACAAATTTTTATCATGTATAGGTTTTTGATTTTAATTGGGTGATCTAAATATTTCAATTTCTATTTTATCTTAAATTAATCACTATGTTTATATCAAATTTTTGTTTTAAAGATTCTTTCTAAACTATAATGATAATGTCTGATAAAAAATATCAATTGAAATACTTGAGATATTTAATTACTTTGATCTCAGTACTAGATGTTTATTTTTTGTGTTTCTTGTTAGTCTACATGGATGGGTAATTTTGTAACTTAAAAAAAATTGCAGACTATAAAATAATTAGACTTTCATGCCAAGCCAGACTAATATGCAAACTAAAACACTAGATTTATATATAGTCACATGAGACCAAAGATTTAATATATTTTTAGTGTTGTAGATGCTATAAATTGGTAGGAATTACGTGCTTTCAGCAAACTATCTCAAATAACACAAAATTATTAAAAACTCTTCAACACAAAGCAAATTTGTGTTTACAAAAATAGAAATTGGGCCTAGCTTCAAGGGGCTCCACCTCTTGACCCTTATCTATATCATGATAGGGATAACACAAGGGGTACTACCCCTTGACCCCACTGGGGTCTGACACCCCCAGACTCCCACTTTTGATTTCTCAACCAAAGAAGAAGATAGTGACAAGCTTTCTCAGCATGATGCAAATCTAAGCAAGGTTTTAGATGAAGAAAATAAAATTTTCAACATCAAGAAGAGTCATGCAAAACCTATTTACAACAAGGAAGTCAAGGACCTCCAAAATTCAGTTACTAGGTATGTTTTTCAGCATCTAGTTTCCATCAAATAATTTAGTAATATAATTTTATCTTCCCTATACAAAATATCAATTAGTATTTTCTACACAGTTCATAATAAAATAAATTAATGACATTTTATTTCACTCATTTTCATCCATATTCAGGAATTAGCTAAACCCATGTCCACTTGTATAATAATATAACTTGTTTGAGGAAGTTTTTATACTCTATAATAAAATCTTATTATTAATAAGGTTAATTATTGAACCATCAATCATTCCTATGTAGATTGAAATGCATTCTTCCATATATATTCAAATTTTCATTTTAATGGTCTATTGTTGGCATTTATATTTCTTTGACATTACTGATATTATGCTTGGTTGGAAAGGTTTTATTTGGTTCTATTTTTTTATAGGATACTTTCATTTCAAGGAGTCATTCTATAGATGAAAATTTATGCCCGTGCTTTTATCAAATTATTAGCACATTATCTTGAGTTATCTTTGACAACAAGAATGCAACAGAATTAGCAAGTGTATATGCTAAAGAATCTCAACATATAAAACATTCTATGGCACATCTGCAAGTAGTGTAAAGATGCATAGAGTCTACGTCTGACCTTTTCCATGTCCATCAGTTTTAGAAAATTTTTAAAAAAAATGAAAACCTTCGAATATTGTTGGCAGCCTTGCTTTGAAAACTAGTTTGTTGACATATCAAGTTCTAGAATAAAGATCCTTGATTAGAAAACTAGTTTACTAGCTATTCAAGGGCAAAAACATAAAAATAAAAAGAATACAATTTTTCCAATGGAACAGTTGATGTAGTTTTTTCACCTGGTTGCTTACTTCTATGTTATTATTTTTCAATGTAGTAGGATTATACTTTTATCAATGTTTTTCCCAACCTTTTCCACTTTGGCTACTATGAAGGAAGCAATGAAGACTAGAGATATGACAAGGTATTTTAATTTACTATTTTATGTTTAAATTTACTTGCAAGTTTTGTTATTACATGAGTATCTACTCTTGTAAGTAGCTTTAAAATGGGAAAGGGACAACCTTCTATATGATCTATGTAATCTCATCCCACTTCATTCATTTGACATGAATTAAGACATATATGAACTTAGGTGTGATGGAGGAGAATAGCTTCAAAGATATAATAATTGTTCTTATCCAAACATACAAAAATAGTTTGATCTTGATCATGGTACATAGTTTCAAAAGGAACAAGATTTTTTTATCAACAACTACTTTGTGGTGAAACTAAATATGTGTAGACACAACAATAAATTATCAACACAAGAACCTAATCTCACCCCATTTATTTTTTAAAAAACCCCATTTTTTTAAAAAAAAGGAAAAATAAAGAAAGAAAATGACAAAAAATATGAAGAGAGCAACGTGAGACTTCCACACAAGAACCTGTGTCAAAAGGATAAAAAATAATCTAAGGATATTAAGAAAAAATATCCACACAAGAACCTTTCCTTAAATGTCTATTTTCATTGGCCACTTTTGTTAAGAAAAAAATATACTGAGAGGGGGGTGAATCAATATATTATATATCTTTTACTTAATCTAATTTCTTTTATTTAACCACTTATTTAAGATATGTAGTAAAACTAAAATAATAACATGCACCACACAAGACAGAGAGAGAGAGACCAAATTTTTACGTTGAAACCCAAAGTGGGAAAAACCATGGAGAACAATCTCAAGTATATGAATAAGCTCCAACTCCAAATTTTTACGTTGAAACCCAAAGTGGGAAAAACCATAGAGAACAATCTCAAGTATATGAATGAGCACCAACTCAAATTACAAAGTTCATAAGCACCAACTTGTAGGAGCACCAACCCCTTTATCAAGAACCAACACATCAACTATTTGTGAGTACTAACCCACAGGAGCACCAACCCCTTGTAAATATTTGTGAGCACCAACCCACAGGAGCACCAACCCCTCTTGTGTATAAAAAACAACTATCTCTCAATGTTGCTTACTCAATAGATGATAGAACTCTACAATATCTCCTCTTTTCTTATATAAAATAATTACAAAACCATGCACTCTCTTGCATATTACAAATAGCTTCTCAAGCCTTTATTTATAGCTTTCCAAATGACCTTTAGCATTCACCCTTTGTGACACTTCAATCCTCATGGAAAATGGTTCAAAATTTGCATGACCCTTTGTATCCTTGCATTTGAAAAGTCACATGGTGATCCTTCATAAGCAAATGCATCCTTTCCTTTTTTATCTTTATCTTGATGACCTTCCAAATTCCTCAAAGTGTCCCTTCATGGAAAAATATGTCATACCCTCTTTTGTATTCATTTGGTGACTCTTGGAATTCTTCAAGATGACTACCCCATGACTCTTTGGCTTCTCCATGGGCCCTCTTTTGACTTTTATGCAACCAAAAATATATTCATTAATATTAAATAAATATTAACACACATTAGCCAAGATATGAATATTAAAAACACCATTAAATTCAATGGGGCCTTTATCACCTGTGCTAGACCTTTGACATCAATGAAAATATTTCCAACAATCTCCCCTTTTGTCATTGATGGCAACCTCAAAATGAAATTGCCACATCTTGAAACTTGTACTACACAAGTCAACCTACACATACTGCCATCTAAAAAATGTATAGTAACTCCCCCTTACCATAGTATCCTATACCTATTTTTGCACTTGTACCCATACATATATTTTTTTCTATTCTTCTCCCCCTTTGACATCAATGGCAAAGGGCCTAATTGGAGATAACACTTGGCTCCCCCTCAACTGATGTTGATCCTCAATGGTAGGAAGTACAAGAAATTACTCACAACTTCTCCTACAAATACTTAAATGTGTCTTTTGGTAGTGCCTTTATAAAAATATCTACAATCTACTCTATAATAATGATATATTCCATCTTAACCTATTAATCTACAACCTGCTCTCTCAAGAAGTGATATCTGATGGGAATATATTTTGTTCTTGAATTCATCACTAGATTTTTTGAAATATTAATAACACTTGTGTTACCACAAAAAATAGAAATAGGTTCATCATATTTTACCTTGATATCTTCCAAAGTCTACTTCATCCAAAGCACCTGAGTACTACATAATACCACTGCAATATATTCTACTTTAATTGTAGAAAGTGATATTGAATTATGTTTTTTACTTAGCCATGATACTAATCTATCACCAAGGAAGAAAGCTCCTCCACTTGTACTCTTTTTTTCATCTAAGTAACCTACCTAATCTGAATCTATATAAGCAACCAAAGTGAAATATATATGTGTGGGATACCATAATCCATAATCCAATGTGCCCTTGATATATCTAAATATTATTTTCACCAACTGAACATGACTATATTTTGAAATTGACTGATATCTTGTAACCATACCTACTGCATGCATGATGTCTAGCCTTGATGTTTTCAAATATAAAAGACTACCAATCATAGATTTATACAAAGATTGATCTACAATAGGTGAATCTTCATCCTTGCTCACTTTATTTCTTGTACTCATTAGTGTGCCAACTGGTGTACAATCCTCAAAAGTAAATTTTTTCAACATTTTCTTCACATATTTACTTTGAGATATGAAAATGCTTTTATTTTATTGAAAATTTTACAATCCTAAAAAAATGACAATTCTCCAGGCATAGACATCTCAAATTATTTTTCCATATTATCAAAAAATTCTTTTATCATATTTTCAATGTTTCCTCCAAAAATAATGTCATCAACATATACCACAACAATCAACTGATGTTCATCTTTTGTTTTGATGTAGATATTACTATCAGCAAATCTTCTCTTGAAATCTTGATCCTACAAGTATTTATCAAGTCTTACATACCAAGATTTGGGAGCTTGTTTTAATTCATATAGTGTTTTCTTCAATCTATATACATGGCTACTATCATTTGAGAGAAGAAATCCCTCTGGACGCTCAATGTAGACCTCCTCTTCTAGATTCCCATTCAAGAAAGCAAATTTGACATCCACCTGAAACACTTTGAAATTTTTAAACACTGCATATGCAAGAAACATTCTAATAACCTCTAGCCTTTCCACTAGTGAAAAGGTTTCTTCAAAATCTATTCCCTCAATCTGACCATATCCTTTGTATACTAATCTTGTTTTATTCTTGGTCACTTCTCCATTTTCATTCAACTTATTTCTGTAAACCCATTTTTTTCCTATCACATTATGAGATTTTGGTCTAGACATTATTTCTCAAGTATCATTATTTTCTGTCTAATTTAATTCTTCATTTACTTCCTTAACCCAATGCTTATCATTTCTAGCTTATAGAAAATTTCTAGGCTAAATTTTGGATAACCAAGAGAAATTAACTTGCATATATTCACTTACCATCATTATTCTAGTGTGGATTATTTCATTTATATTCATAATGATGTCACTTTCATTATGATTTATCTAGACATATTTGGATGGGGTTTTCGTGTCATTTTTCTCCTTCTTCTCATCTTCAAAATCTTCTTTAGTGATTTTAGGAATGTCTACTGGATCACTGATTCTTTGTGTTACATCTTCTTTTATCCTGACACTTGTACTTTGAACTATTTTCTTGGTTCTTTTTTTATAACATTTATAAGTAAATTTTTACAAGAATAACCAAGAAATATACCTTCCTCTACTCTAGATTCAAACTTATTTATTTTTTCATCGGTTCTCTTTATGAAGCATTTGCTATCGAAAACACTGAAATAAACAACTATACTTAGTTTGTCTTTCCATAGCTCATAAGGAGTCTTGTCACTATTGACTCTAAATAATGCTCTATTCTAAATATACACTACTATACCAACTACCTCTCTCCAATATTTATCTAATATCTTGGATTCATTTAGCATTGTCCTTGCCATCTCTTAAACTACTTTATTTCTCTGTTTAACTACTCCATTTTGTTGTGGAGTTTTGGATACTGAATAATGTCTCTTTATTATATGGTCTTCACAAAACTTAATAGACTAATTTGACATGAATTCTTCTCCTTGATCTGAATATATTTTGGCTACTGAATAATGTCTCTTTATTATATGGTCATCACAAAACTTAATAGACTAATTTGACATGAATTCTTCTCCTTGATCTGATCTTAGGCACTTAATCTTCAAGCCAATTTCATTCTTAACTAATGCTTTGAATGCTTTAAAATGTCTGAAAGATTATAATTTTTTCTTTAAAAATATTACCCAAGTCATACATGAAAAATCATCAATAAGCAACATGAAATATTTCTCACATTGAGTACTTTGAGTTCTCATAGTTCCACAAAAATTAGTGTGAACAATATCTAACATCTGAGTGGTTGAGTATTCTTTTATTTTGAATTTCCTTTTGGCTTGCTTCCCATGCCGACAAGGTTCACAAAGTGTGTTGGATGGATTTATAATCTTTGGAATCTTTTTGATTGATTGTTTCTTGATGATGTTGAAAATATTGTTAAAATTTATGTGTCCCATTCTCTTGTGCCATATCCAAATTTTGTCAATCTGACTCAAACAACATCTTTGACCTTTGATGTCTGATAATATATACAAATTATTGCCTATTCTCTGAGCATCTATAACCAACACATCTAAATATTTTCTCCTAATTTCAAAAATTTCTACATAAAACATTAGTGTGTGCCTCTAATCACACATTTGACTTACACTCAAAATATTATGCTTAAGACTTTCTATATACAAAACATTTTTAGTTTTAGTTTTACCATTATCCAAACTTAGTGTACTTTTTTCAACAATTTTGGCAGTAGTATCATCTCTAAATTTCATTATACCACCATTGATCTTCTTCAAAGTTATGAACTTGCTATTGTATCCTGTCATGTGCTTCGAATATCCACTATAAATGTACTATGGATTTTCTTTATTTCTTGCATGCAATGATGTCTATACCAACATAGATTTTTTTGATTATTTATTTTTCCATGAACCTTTCTAAACTTTTTTCTTGATGAATGGAGCCTTAAAACTTTGGTCCTTCTTGACTGACTCGAACATGCTTCTACAATACTAGGCTATGTGTCCAAATTTGTTTCACTTGTAACATATTAAGGCCTCTTCATTAAAGTCTGATAGAGGAACAAAAGAGTTGTGGCTGTCGCTTGACTCTGCATGAGTTTCCTTCTCCTTATTTCTAAAATTATTAGCCCTTTTTTGACATTCTATTTTCTTATGACCATATCCATTACAATAAAAATAGTAACCATAAAAATAAGACCTATTTGTGTATCTCTGACCTGATTGCCTTTTGTATCTCTATTCCTTTTAGCCTTCTTTATTTGAGATTCCCTTTATATTCTTAACTTCTTTCTTTTTTCCTCTTTTTTAAGAGCTTCAGCATAGCTCTTTCCTCTTTTATTATACAAAATAATTACAAAACCATGCACTCTCTTTCATATTACAAATGGCTTCTCAAGCCTTTATTTATATCTTTCCAAATGACCTTTGGAATTCACCCTTTGTGACCCTTTAATCCTCATGGAAAATGGTGCCAAACTTGCATGACCCTTTGTATCCTTGCATTTGAAAATTCACATGGTGACCCTTCATAAACAAATGTATCATTTTATCTTTTGTCTTTATCTTGGTGACCTTTCAAATTTCTCAAACTATCCCTTCATGGAAAAATGTGCCATACCCTCTTTTGTCTTTACTTAGTGACTCTTGGAATTCCTCAAGATAAATCTTCATGGGAAAATGCATCCCATTCCTCTTTTATCTTTACCCTTTGACTCTTTGACTTCTCCATGGGCCCTCTTTTGAATTTTATGCAACTAAAAATATATTTGTTAATGTTAAATAAATATTAACACACATTAGCTAAGATATGAATATTAAAAACACCATTAAATGTAATGGGGGCTTTATCACCAATGCTATACCTTTGACATCAATGACAATATTTCTAACAACTTTTATCTAAGATTTTAAAATATAAATTCCATTATACTCGTACCAATGAAATCAATTTAAGAAACCCATTTGAAGTATGAAGTTAAATCTAATCCATGCATATTTACCATGATGTTTAAATAGTGGCATGCATGAGGACATGCATGATATTATGTGGGAGAGATGATGATCCCATGAAATGGCTCATTATATCCATAAAATAATATCTTTTTTCTTTTATGTGACATTGATCTGAATGTAGTTTCTAAATTTATGATTTACTTAGAATAAAATAATAGGTATATATCATTGTTATGTCTTTAGAATTCTTTGTTATCAAGTTATTAGATATTACTAATTTTTATTGGGAAAAATATGTCAATGAGTGCATACATAGTTTATGTTAAGCTAAGATTGATCCAAAGTATGAATAATTAATCATTCAAGATAATGATGGAGTAGTGTCAGATGGATCTAGCATTCTAGTCAAGTTATAGGCCTACTATAGACTCTTACAAGGTTTCTATAATAGCTACAGATTACATCATAAACTCTTATAGGTTTTCTATAATAGTTATGGATTACAATAGGCTTGTTATAGTAGCTACGGATTACAACAAGATTTATATGAACTAGCTACAAATTACATTAGACCATCTATAAATTTGCTATGGATTACATCAAGATTGCTATGGATTTCACCAAGCTTGTTACAAATTTTACCAAGCTTTCTAAATATTTCACTAGGCTTGTTATGGATTTCACCAGGTTGCTATGAATTTCAACAAAAATTCTAAAAACTTGTTTGGAAAGTATTATTAAATGTATTTTAATGTTCTATCTATCATGAAGTATGCTTTCCATTCAAATTCCTTCTATATATAGATTTCTATGTATAGAATTTCCATTATAGATTGTATTTGAATATAATTTTATGTAATTTTATTTCAATAAAAATCTCTCTAAATATTAGGTGGAGATCGAGATTATTATGTAATAAATTTCATTATTAGAATAAATATCTCTCTATATATTTTGTGGAGATTGAGATAAGATAGAATATCTCAGTTGTTACTCTAAAATAAGGTGTTAGGTTAGAAGCATGGAATTATAAATACAACCTTCCACACCTGAATCAATCAATCAATACACTTTTCCTTCATTATTTTGAGCATTCCATTAAAACATCTATTCTGAATAAATCCTCTTCCAAGGAATGAGCTAGCCACTCATTCCAAAGAAGATGGATCAATGTATCTATGTTTATTTATTTATTTTAAGAATATTACTTTGTTGTAAATTTTTAATTTTCTTTGTTGTTGTAATCATTCCTTTTTATATAGCTTGTTGTAAACCTTCAAGTGTTGTGTTTGCTTTTCATTTATTTTTAATTCAAAAATTTAGTTTTTGCAAGTGAGATTTACTTTTGAGGGAGCACAATGAGAAGCATTGAGGAGCCGGATGTGCACGGGGGTTCCAAGTCTAATGGACCTGTGGCAAGCCAGAATGGTGACCATCCCCACCCTGGGATAGACACTCAAGATAGAGAAACCCTCTATGTCAGCAAACATTTGAAGATTCACATAATTAATGGCTGCCTTTCACATAGTCCAGACCATCCTGTTCTGGTTCTTTCTCCAAATGTTGTAAAGGAGGATGTGGAAAACCTGTCCTCACATGCTTTAATTTGCAAATTTCTAGGAATTTAAATTCCTTTATTGGCCTTGGATGCCTGGATCCACCACTCCTGGCAGGTGGAAGGTGATTTTGATGTTATGTTGGCTAGCAACAGCTACTTCATGGTGAATTTCTCCTCTGTGGCTGATCAAAATCAGATTTTTGAAGGAGGCCCTTACTTTTATGATCGTATTGGTCTCTTTATCAAACCCTGGCATGTAGGTTTTAACTCAGCTGAGGCTATTCCATCTCGAGTACCTGTTTGGGTTTGCTTACCGAGACTTCCTCTAAAATTTTGGTGTGAGGACATTCTACATTAGATTGTGGCCATGATTTGGAATCCAACGGCAATAAAGCACCAATCTCTAGATAAAAAGGTTATTTCTTATGCCTGTATTTGTGTTGATATTGATTTAAATAACCCTTTTCCAGATGCTATGGAAATATGCTTGGGATCTTCCTGGCTTCAACAGCTAGATTATGAAGCTATTCCCTTCTTTTGCTAAATTTTCCATGTGTATGGGCACTTGCAATGTCAATGTCCCCATGCCCCCAGAGGGGCTGGCACACCTGAAGGGCCATCTGGGACAAGGTTGACTTATGAGGGCAAAGGGAATGGCCAGTCAGCACATCTGGGACCTAGAAATGTTTAGTCTGATAGGGTAGCAAAAGGGAAAGCTCATCTAAATTTGGTAAGTCAGGGACAAGGTCCAGCAAATTTTAATGGTCCAGATATGGAGGGTTTTATCCTAGTTTAGTGTTGGGCCAAGGGGCATGGTCAAAAACATCCAAATTTGGACTGGCAATTGGATGCTGGGTTTAATTAGTTTGAGGCTCTAGAAAATATGGCCATTAAAGAGGGAATTCCTCTTGAAAATTAGTGTGGGGCTCCTAATTTAGAGGAGAATCACCCTATTCTTAATGACTCTTAGGATATGATTGTCTAGTAGGCCACAGAGGATGCTCTTAATCTTGAGGATGGTGCTCTGATGATTCTTCCTACTTCACAGGACAAGGATGTATGCTGGGCAAATTTAGTTAAAGACCGAGGATCATTCTATAAAGAGAAGGGTTCTTCTTCTACCCTGGGTCTTATGCAAAGACCTTTCAATAAAGCTTCTTTTTCTACCCCTTCTAGAGATGGACGAAGGAAGGATCAGGACAAACTTAAACTTACAAGTGATTTTCTGGTAGAGTCAGGGGTGGTTAAGACCCTAGATGAACACTTCCCTCATTCTACTCCATGATTGTTTTATCTTGGAATGTGAGGGGTTTGAATAGCACCCCCAAACAAAAAGCTATGCATCAATTGATGATTGATCAATCTCTAGATATTCTTTGCATTTAGGAAACTAAGCTATCTATGGATTCTTTGTTTAATTGTGCCCCTAATATATGGTTCTTTGGCTAGTGGCAATGCATTGGCACTATCGGGAACTCTAGGGGTCTCGCCATGGGGTGGGATCTAAAGAAAATTGTACCACTCCACTAGATGTCATGCCTTTTAGCCCTCTCAATGGTGGCTTCCTCCATTGAAACTAGGGATCTGATCTTAGTGACTACGGTATATGCTCCTACCGATATTCTTGGCCAGCTCCAGCTTTGGGAACATATTCAGCTTGTCAGAAGCTGCCACCCTTTCTTGCCATGGATTGTAGCTAGGGATTTCAACTCAATTATTAGTTTGGAAGAGAAGAGTGGTGGATTAACGTGGTTAGGTCCCTCCTCTGAGCTTCTTCAACAAAATATGGAGATTTTACATCTCTCAAATGGAAAGCCTCTTAATGGCCTATTCACCTAGAATAATAGAAGTGGGAGTGTGGCCATCTCTAAGCGTCTGGATAGGTTCCTTATTTCCTATTTTTGGCTCTCTGGCCCTATGTCGCTCTCATCTAAAATTCTTGACTGGAGAGGTTCAGATCATTGGTCAATCAAGCTCTCTACCAAGTATGTTATGACCCCTAAGAAGCCTCCTTTCAAGTTTTAGTTGATGTGGCTGTGCGACTCCTCTCTCCATGACCTGCTGGCCCAATGGTGGAGACAGGAAATGCTCAAGTATGGTACTACAATGTACTCCTTCTCCAAAAAACTATAGTATGTTAAGATAAAACTAAAATATTAGAACAAGAGCTATTTTGGCAATCTTCATTCTATGAAGAAGAAGGCGCAAAATTGGTTGGATGTTATTACCAGGAAAATTCGAGATGCAGGGTTGACAGAAGCTCTTCGTGTTGCTAAATCTCAAGCAATTACGAACATAGAAAAATGGGAGCTTCATGAGGAAATTTATTAAAAACAAAAGGCCTGTATTGATTGGCTCCAGGAGGGGGACGAGAATATAGCTTTCTTTCACAACTCAGTGCAGGGTAGGCACAATAAGAACTTCATTACTTCTCTTGTTACCATGGATGTGACACGGTTGACCTCTTCCCAAGCTATTTCCAAGGAAGCTATTCACTTTTATTTTGATCTCTTCTCTCCTAACCTTCCCTTAGATGAGCTGGCCAAAAATACAATTTTAGAGTGCATTCCACCTATTGTGACACTAGGAATGAATAACTCTCTCATGCACACAATTGGCATGCCAGAATTGGAAGGGGTGGTCCATAGCTTAAGAAAAGGCAAAGCCCCAGGAGCTGATGGTTTTCCTTTTGAATTTTTCCAAGAATTTTTGGATATTATCAAGCAAAATTTGCTGGAAGTGGTTCAGGAATCTTATTCCAGCAAAGAGATGCTCAGGGCCCTAAATGCCACTTTTTTGGTTCTTATTTCGAAGAAGGAATAAGCTAATCAATTGGATTTTTGTAGACCCATTACTCTTTGTAATGTGGTGTATAAAATCATTACTAAGCTCCTAGCGAAGAGACTTAAGGCTTGTCTCCCCATAGTGATATTTGAGGAATAAGGGGGATTTGTAGCTAGCAAATAAATTCTAGATGGGATAGTTATGGCTTCAGAAGCTATCCTTTCTATGAGTACTTCTAAGGACATGCCATGTTCATTAAGCTCAATATGGCGAAGACCTATGACAAGGTTAACTAGGGATTTCTGCATAAAGTTCTTCTAGCTTTCAGTTTCAACCAAGACTAGTCTCGATGGGTTCTGAGTTGTGTTACCACCCCCTCCTCGGTCCTGATTAATGGTAAACCCACTGAGCTGTTTGGTGCATCTAGAGGTCTACACCAAGGTGACCCACTTTCTCCTTATCTGTTTATCATTCTGGTTGAGGGACTTGGATGGCTCATCAAATCTCATGTTTCTCAAAACTTGCTTCATGGTTGGTGATGGGGGAATGGCTTACCTGTGTTGACCCACCTTCAGTTTGTGGATGACACTGCTCTTGCTGGGAGAGCTCGAATTTGGGAAGCTGAAGCTTTTAGGCTTATCCTTGATGCTTATCTGGTTGCCTTTGGGTAGAAAATTAATAATCACAAGTCCTTTCTTTTTTTCTTCAATACTCCCAAAGCCATTCAGAGGAGGATTACTACTATCCTAAGGTTTCAGATTCATTATCTCCCCCTCACTTACTTATGGGTTCCTATTGATTTGGGGAGATAGCCTAGACTTTTTTGGTAGAATGTGCTTGACAAACTAAGACAAAAAGTGAACCATTGGACTCATAGGTAGTTGTCTACTGCTGGCAGGGTGATTCTTCTGCAATATATGATCCAAGCTCTTCCCATTTACAGGAGCATGGTTCAGGCTGCCCCAATTTACTTCCTTAAGGAATTTGATGCTCTCTCCCATCAATTCCTTTGGAATGGTAACTTGCAAGGTACACATTAGAGCCTTATTAAGTGGGACACTATTTGCTGGCCAAAGAAGGAAAGGGGCCTAGGCTTGTGCTCTACTATCTTGTCTAGTCAAGCTCTTGTTGCCAAACTCTATTGGCAGTGGTGCTCCAGTCCTTCTCACCTTTGGGCCCAGATTTTGTCTCACAAGTACTATCCTGGGGCTGATCTGTCTGACATTGCCAGGATGCCTCTTGAGGGCATAGGATCCATGGTGTGGGATACCCTCAAGCGGGGTGTTCATCTGGTGAAATGCAGTCTTTTCTAGATATGCAACAGTGGCACTGAGGCCCTCTTTTGGAGTGACTCTTGGGATGGAGCACCCCCTCTCATTTCTTCTCACCTACACTTGTAGGATCTCCATGATTCTTTCATCACTGCTGGGTGGAGCATAATTTTTCATTACAAGGAGGCCTTTGACCTAGGCATGGTAGTTGGTTATCACTAGAAAAACTCTTCTAATTGGCCATCGAGGGGCTCAGTCGAGGATAGGCTTGAGTTGTCCCAGATTCTAGCCTCTATAAGATGCAACTTGTTATAGGGTCGAGATGTCTTGGCTTGGGGAGGTACCCCTTTTGGGCAGTATTCTGTCTCCTATGGTTACCTTGCTTTGACGAAGTGAATTCTTGGAGATACGATAATCTCTTGGTGGAAGAGAGTTTGGAATTGTTTTTCATGGCCTAAGTGTAATTTTTTCCTCTGGGTTCTAGCTTACAATAGGTGCCTTACTTGAGATAACCTCTGCAAACGTGGATTTCAAGGGCCATCTATATGTTTCTTATGCTGCAGCAATGTGGAGACCGCATCCCATCTTTTCTTCCAGTGTCTGTTTGCTAGACAAATTTGGCATTTGTGGTGGAATGTATGGGATTGCCCATGATGGCATGCATCCTCTTTGGTTGAATTTTGGGAGAGATTGGGTCACTCTCTTGTTAAAACCTCTATCCTCTAGGTAGCTTGGTTAATCGTCCCCTCCCTCATCCTATAGAATATCTGGTTGGAAAGGAATAGGAGGATCTTCCATGATAGTTCTCTTGATTTCAAGCTCTTGTGGGGGTGAATTAGCAAGTCTATGTAGGAGACCCTTCATGCTAGATGTGAAGTTGCTAGGGAGCTGGACCCTAGAGATGCGGCTATTCATTCACACTTATTCATGTCCTCTTCTAGCAACACACTTTATGCTCCTCCTTCATGTTAGGTGAACAACTCCAAACAGTGCTCACAACCTGCCAATCAGGCTGGGCATTAGACGCCCCCTGCTACTGGCATCCTCAAGGTGAACACGGATGGCTCCTCTAGAGGGAATCTTGGAGCAGCTAGCATAGGAGGAGTGGGGCGTGACAGCTCAGGAGAGATCAAGTTTGTTTTTTCAACTTACATTTGCTTCCATACTAACAACTTTATGGAAGCCCAAGCTCTCCTAGCAGCCGTGCAAAAATGCTGCCAACTAGGCTGGCATAAGATAATTTGTGAGGTAGACTCACAAGTGGTAATCACTTTACTAAATGGACAGAATTTTGCAAATGTGGACTGGCACTTGGCTTCTATGGCTCAGCAAATTCTTCAACTCTATACATCCTTAGATTCTGTGGTGTTCAAGTATATCCCCCATGAGTGGAGTGGGGTTGCCGATTGTTTGGCCAAATAGGCCTTCGAATACGGACCGTCTTGGAACATCTCTGACCATATGATGCTTCCCCTGAGTCTTTCTCAAAAGCTAGCTCAACTTGTGAGTCAGGATAAAGCTATGTAAATCTTCCGATTCTTTACCGCTTTCAATAAATTTTTACCCCTTTTTGGTTAAAAAAAAGTGAGATTTACTTTCTACAATTGTGATTTAATTTCATGCAAGTGTGCTTTAATTTCATTAAAGTGTGCTTTGATTTATGTAAGTGTGATTTTCAATCCTTGTAAGGTTTGGAGTGTGATAGAAGGAACCATTTACCAAATATCTCTTTTTTCTATTGCATACAACCTTTAAACACTAGCCCTAGATTGATAATATTAAATAAAGGGAATTGACAACACCCATCAATCTTGATCTTTAGGTCACTCAGATTGCCTTTGAGAGCAACACATGGCTCCCTTTGAGCCACATGTTTAACACAAAATTGCCAATAGTGGTTGAGTCAAAATAGGAAGTGACACCTATCCAAGAAAATATAAGATTGCTCATTATATAGCCACCTATCCAAGAAAATTATAGATTTATCATAAGAGAGCCACCTATCCAAGTAAAGTTGAGGGCACTTTTGAGAAATCCACCTATCTAAGCAAGGTCCCAATTACTTGTGAGAGAAACACATGGAACTCCCTCAGTCAACCAAATTAGAATGCCATACCCTAGATCCCATCATGAATCAAAAGATTCCATGTGGAAAAGAACATATGAGTCATCACATAAAACCACATCCCAAGGATCCTGAGACCAATCAACAAATGCCATGTGTCCACATTTGAGATGACTAAGCAACTAAGTCACTTTTAGGCTGTATAAATGTCCAGTTGGAGCTAATGGCACATCACATGTCAAAGGGTGTCAATATTTATATTTATATCTAAAATTGGCATTGAATCAAATATAAATTAGCACAAACCAAAATTACTAGCTAGAAACTTTAGAAGGTCAAGGCACTTAAGAAGGCTTTGAGACCAATACTCATATATCACATCAGGCTAATCTAGGATATACCAGACTTATTCAAACCACTTATCCTAGACTTCACTTAGACTAACAAAAATTATCAATCCTACATAGAGGTATGGACCTAGGAGGAGAACAAAAATAAACTATGATATCAAAAATAATAATAGGCTAGTCAACAACCACCCCTGGCCCATAAGGATATTTAGTTATATCTTGTAATTTTGAAAATTGGAATATTCCTTTGAGATGCAAGCATTCCAACCACTTGGCTATATTCAGGTGCCATTTTTGAGCCCATTTAAAAACTTGTTCTAGGCATTTGAGCCTATAAATAGGGGTTCACCCCTAATTTGTAATCAGAAAACACTTGCTACAAAAATTAATGGAAAGAACTAATGAATTCATGAGTCTATCTATAGTGTTATTTTGTGTGGTTTAGTGGCATTTGAATTCGCATGCTTTCGATGTCAATTTATTTATTTTATGTAATTTAATTTGGAAATTACATTTCATGTATGGATTTTTAAGTTTGATCTTAATGCTAAGTTGACTAATTTATTAGTACACTTGCTCTATTTTCTCTCATTAACAACTGAATGTGCTATGTAATTTAATGCAAGTGGATTATCTTTATGCAATGTATGTTGTTAGATATATACATTATCCTTCCTTAGAAGCTTTAACTACATTTATTAATATTTGAGCATTATGTTAGGGCTGGTAGATGATAGTTTCATGTGATTTGGTTTACAAGTTAATAAAATCAATATATTCTTTCATCTTAAGTGCAACTTCTTTTCTGCCTTACCCTACTCTCTCTTGGATCTACCCATGAATCACCTTATCTTAGATCATGTTGTATATATCTATTGTTCATTTGTATTTTGGGCATTAATCGGTAAACATTAAGATAATTCATAAAGATTGGCAAGAAAGTATGTCATTGCACACACATCTATTGTCCCTATAGCTAGGTCTACTTGTATATTTCAACATGCTGATCACATCTTTGCCATTTGTGCTATTTCAAGCAATAGTTGTAATAACATCTTAAGCCCCAAGTCATTTGAGGACATTAAATTGAGTTTATAGTTTCCCTTTTATTCCCTAGTGACACAGGGAGCACTAAAATTGCATCAATAGGGAGGGAAATTCCTAGTGCTAGGAGGGCCCTATGTAACTAGTTTCATACATCTTTTTTGAATTTTAATGTGCTTCATTACACACTTTTTTAATTATTTCAAACTACATGAATACTATTAAATAACACTACATGTCTGCATTAATTTTTTATTCTTTGAAATATTTCATTAACATTAGTGTTCATTTGTGCAAATTTGGCAAAATAATCTAGACCTTGGCTTAAATTCATGCAAAGATAGGTTAAATACCCCATTATTTACACATATTAGAACTTATTTTGATCATATTTACAAATTTTTGGTATAGATTAGCTAAATAATATCGATATTTATGCAAAGATCATTCTCGAATATGTTACTCATACTGAATCTAAGCATTTAAGATCTTAATTATTCTATTTCATTTGTATTTAAGTAAATATTTGCATAATTTTTTGCATCAAGACATTTTAAATCACTTGAATGCTCTTTGGTTGGTGGATAGACATGGATTTACTTTTAAATGGTAGATTAACACTAATCTTTATAAGTTTTAGTGCATAGCTAATAAATATTTGTGCAAGTTTTGAGAGTTTTGAAGGTTTTGAGCTTAAATCTTCAAAGATCAAGGCAAAGATACTAGATCTAGTCTTTCATGTGTCAGACTCATCAATATTTATGGTATTTAGCATCTTTAGAGTCTATAATTATATTTCCTCTTCTCTTCACACCTGTTCTACATCCTAGAGTTGCCTTAGATTTGAAAGATATCCCAGTCTGATCCTAAAATCCCCTTAGCATCTCTAAAAACCCATAGGAAAATGAGAGTAGACAAAAGTAGATGTAGAAAATCTAGGACTCAACCCAATTCTCCATCAAACTAAAATTTATAACCTCCTGTTCCAATCATGCCATGGTTGGTTGGCTCACCCATCAACATCCCTAGAATCATGCATGATTTGCCTAAAAATCTAAAGAAGTAGTTGCCTCTCTTTACCCCCACTAGTAGGATGATAGCTGAGGAACATATCAAGTTCTTCAAAGCATCTTTGAGGTTTATTAACAATATTCATGAGGATGTGGCTTGTCACCTCTTTCCTTTCATATTTTGAAATTTTGCACATGATTGGTCCCTTAACTTACCCAAAAATTCCATCATAGGATGGAATCAATTTAATGACACCTTTATCACCCAGTTCAGTAGGGTAGTTATCCCAAGAATTATTTACCAACAGATACCACCTTGAAGAGGGACCTAAAGGAACTAATAAGGATATTTAATGCGAGATTCCAAAATATGTACACCCTAACATCCCCACCATATAATTATGTAGATGAATTAGCTTTGGAGATATACAATAATGCTTTAGATCCTATGACAACCATTTTTCTAAGGAGAGCCATGGGTATTGACACATTACCTTTAGCTTATGTTAAGGTTATACATATTGAAAATAAAATGCACCCACAAAGATATCTTACCTTTGATATCCCTAAATTTGATCCAACCATGCCTATTTTAAACATCATCCCTAACATGAATCAAAACCAACCCATTTTAAACCAATTACTAGTGCTTAACTAGTTACCTTTGAGTCATGTTGTACCTAACTAATAGCTTGGATTATTTAACCAAGTGAATGTTGAGGCATAGCCCCAAAATAATAAAACCATGGTTCTTTTTAAAAATATCAATGTCTAAGCTACCACTCATAACAAGATCCTAAAACCTCCAAAGTGAGAATTAAATTCAATCCAAAGAACTATACAAAATCTTGCCAATGATTTCTTGGATCTTAAGAAGGAGATGGGAAACATCACTGAGAGATCCAATAAAAACTATACTTTCCAAAGGTATAATAGACATTTCAATAGGTTTAACATTAATAGTAAGTCTCTTTTGATTAAATTTCTTGAAATCAACATCTATGAGATGGCCCTGCCTAATTGGTGCCAAGTGCACAATACTGCCAAACATGAAGAACTAGATTATGTTGAGTTTTGTCATGCATTTGAATCCATCTAGATCCAAATGGAGAGATTCAACATGAACCCTAATGATAAAGGCTCTAATAACTCCTATGATACCCCTAGAGCACCCAAATCTATCTTCATGGTTTTGACTTATGACTTTCCTAGCGAAAATGAGAATGAAACCAAGGACAATGTTAGAGGTACATACTTTCCAAATTTTACAATGAAGCAACTATGCCTTAAGAATCAAATTCCAAACCCCACTATTTACAACCTCCACTCCACCTAATAAACCTAACACACCCCCTTATAGTAGGATAGACAATAATCTTCCACACCACAAAGGTAAGAAGAGTCAACCAAAATTTGAAACCCCCTACACAACACCAAAAAGCAAATAAAATATAGTGGAGGATATGAAGAAAATCAAATCAAACATAAAATTACACAAACTCACATAAATCATTGAACAACATGATTTGTTATTGAAGTCCTTGAATGAAAAGCCTATATCTAACAAGGCTAAATAAACCCATGCTAATGTGATGATGTACAATAGTAAGCATGAGGTTCCACCATTTTTATTAACTATTAGAAATTTTGGTAAAAAACTCCATAATTACTTACTTGATTTTGGTGCCTTGGCTAATATTATGCCTCTAGGAGTTTATGAAAAGATAGGGTTGAACCTAGTCAAATCTAAAAAGGTGGTAGTTCATCTAGATAAGTCAAGGGTAAAGGTGATAGGTGAATTGTTGAATATCCACATGTAGCTAGCTCAAGAGACTTGAATATAGTAGTTCATTGACATTCAAGTTGTTGATATACCTAAAGCTTATGGGTTGTTACTTGGTCATGATTGGAATAAATCCTTTAATGGATACATGTTCATAGATTATAATCACATGTGGCTACCTTGGCATGGGATCCCCAATTAGATTAGAATTGATCAAGAGCCCAAGATGAAGTATATTATTATAGAATACAATGCCAAGAATTAGAAGGTAAACTACTAGTCCTCTGATTTGGGTATTTATAATTTGGAAACTACTAACATTATTATAGGTGATGGTGTAAAGGAAGAAAAAAAAGGCCCTTGGACATTACACCTTGATGCTGCACAAACCAAGCAAGGCTTAGGCATTAGAATCATCCTATGAAATCCTAAAGGAAAAGAGTATCTTGCTTCTTATAGGCTATAGTTCTCTTTCACTAATAGTCTAGCAGAATATGAAGCTCTCATTTTAGGACTTCAATTTGCAATTAAACATAAAGTTAAAGAAATATTAGTTTATGGTGATTCTAAACTAGTCATTAATCAAATTAGAAGCATGTATCAGTGAAAATTTTCTTGTTTAAATAAGTATAAATTATAGCATGGGATTTAATTAATTACTTTGACTTATTCAATATTATTTCATTGCCTAGGGAACATAACTAGTTGGTAGATGCTCTGGCTTCAATAGTAGATAACTAGGTGTCATCAAAAGCTTTGAAACTACAAGGATTTATGGTTGAGATCATCTCATACCCCTCTATGCCATATGACATCAATCACTTCCAATTATTTGATGGTGACCAATAGATAATTGATTTTCTATACAATACTGGTATACTTGAGTCTCATATTATGGATGAGCAAAATGATAATTCTAGGAAAGATATAGAATATAATGAATATGGGGTTATAAAACTTAAAAATAACTAAATTCCTAAAGGCATGATCTCCTTAGAGATAAGTTTTGACCCAAACAAATAAGGAACTGAAGATAAGCAACCCAAAGTAGGTGGGAAGGACTATAAGCAAATTAACTTGAGAGACCCTGGAAATAAAAAAACATTGACTTTGGTCTTGTTTACACTGATGAAGAATTGAGAGAGGTAGTTTCTCTCTTGACTAAGTTTAAGGACATTATTACATGGTCATATGTTCACCTTAATATATTTGACACTAGTGTGATTACTCACATTATCCTATTAAAGGAAGCCTACAAGCCTTTCAAGTAGAGTTAAAGACCAATAAATCTAGTGTTGGAACCATTGATTTAAAAAGAAGTAAAGAAGTTTCTTGATGCAAGGATAATTTTCCATATAAGTCACTCAACATGGGTGGTCAATATTATACCATTTTGGAATAAAAATGGAGAGATCAAACTTTGTGTTTATTTTTAGAACTTGAACAGATCTTTCAATAAAGATAACTATCCTTTGACATCTTTAGATGAAGTCATAAAATTGGCAATTGGCTTTGGAATGATGTCATTCCTAGATGGATTTTTAGGCTATAACTAGCTCTTGGTGAATAAAAATTATAGAATTAAAATTTCCTTCAAAACTAAGTGGGGAATGTTTGCTTAGAAATAGATGCCATTTGGGTTCATCAATGCAGGATCAAATTTCCATTGAGCGATGGACCATGATTTCCATAGATTCATTGTTAAGTGCATTATAATTTAAATGGATGAGCTAACTATGTTTTATAAAAATAGGGGAGATCATATGATGCATTTAAATTAAGTGTTGGAAAGGTGTAGAAGGTATGGCATCTCCTTAAACCCCAACAAAAGTATCTTTTGTGTGACTAAAGGTAAGTTGCTAGGACATGTGATTACTCAAGTAGGTATGACCATAGATCCCAATAGGATCAATGAAATTTCAAAATTATAAGTTCCAAATAGTAAAAAAGAGTTAAATTCTTTCTTTGGTAAAATAAACTTTGTAAGAAAGTTTATTTTTTGTTTTTGTAGAAATGGTAAGACTACCCAATGCCATGCTAAATAAGGACACAAAGATAGAATGGAATCTTGAAGTGAATAAGGCCTTTCAAGACATAAAGGAGGCTACTATTCAAGCCCCTATCTTGATAATTCTGAATTTTAGTAAATATTTCTATCTATACTCTTTTGCTTCTAATCATATTATTGTTACTATCTTGACATAAAAGGAAGACAACAAAGAGCACCTCATAGCCTTCATGAGCACCAACCTGAAGAATTTGAAGATGAATTATCCTATCCTAGATAAGTAAGATTATGCACTTTTAAAGGTTGTAAGGAAATTCAAACACTACATTTTACAAAATAATATCTATGCCATAATGTCTAATCTAGTTGTCAAACTGATGTTGGAATAGAATGAACTTGGGGAAGAAGAGGGAAGTGGATTACCAAGATTCAAGAATATGACTTAGAAATTAAATATTCTATGTTAGTAAGAGGACAAGGTCTTATACATCTTATTAAAAACATTGATCCTCGTATTGATATTTTATAGGTAGAGGTGAATCTAGTACCTGATGGAGATTATTACAATGACATTGTTAATTATTTACTGCATGGAGAATGCCATCCACACCTAAAAAGAGAATAAAAAAGAGACCTTAGATTGAGATCATCTCACCTCATGATCAAGAGATGAGTCCTCTATAGAAATAATTACAAAGGAATATACCTAAGGTGTGTTTCTAAAGCTGAAGTTACAGAAATCATGGATAGTTTCCATGATAAATTGGGAAGTGGCCACCCTTTAAGGTGTACCACTACACATAAGATACTAAGGTTTGGATACTACTAGCCAACTATTTTCAAGGATGCACATTCTCATGGGTGAATATGCCACAAGTTTTAGGTTTTTGATAGAAGAGAAGTAAAAGTGGTTATGCCTTTATAACTAGTAGTTAAGGCAAAATCATTCACATAATGGGGCCTCAACTTTGTGGGAGTTATCACCCCAAAAAATTTAGTGGACATAAGTTCATACTCATATCCAGAAATTAGTACACAAGTGAATTGAATTGGTAGCCACCAAGAATAGTATAACATTAGAAATCATAGTGTTCATAGAAGAAAATAATATCACTCACTTTGGGACACCCCTATCCCTGATGTGTGTCAATGGCCTAGCATTTGCATTAATTGAATTCATTAAATGGGCCTATGATAACTAGATAGTCATCAAGTCTACATCAAAATACTACCCTTAGGGTAATAAAGTTTTATAATAAACCAATAAAAACTTGATGGATGTTATCAAGAAGTCCACAAAAAAGAAACCAAGATAATGGTAGTATTTATTGAGCTTCACTTTATGGGAAAATAGGACTAGATATAAGCAGGCTCTCAAAGCATCCTTATTTTTTATAGTTTATGGGCATCAACCTATATTTCCCATCACATTGAATCTACCTACATATGAGTTCATGAATGAGTACATGGAATATTATGAGAGAGTATAGTCCTAGATATTAAACATCACCTAGATGGAAGATGTGAGAGATGAAGCCTTGAAAAACTTCAACAAACATCAAGATGTGGTGAAAATATCATTCAACAAGCAAGTCAAAGTCAAAGCATTCCAAATTTTATACTATGTCTTACTATGGGATAAATCCCATGATAAAAAAGGATAAAATGACAAGTTCACTCTCCATTGGATTCAACCTTATCAAGTAGCAGAGATCCTTGGCAAAAATGCATTCAAGCTCAAAGACTTGTAAGGAAATGACAACCTTGATTGTCAATGGGCAATACATGAATCACTACTTCTTTGATTATTTATCCCAAATTCCAAAAATAGATTAATCTTGTTTAGTTTTAGAGTAGGTAGGAGTAGAATAAGTTTCCCTTTCTCTTTTTATTTCCTGTTATTTTCTTTGCTACTTCTCTACTTTATTTGTCCACTTTATTCTTTCTTGATTTTTGTTCATTTGTTTATTTTCTGTTATGTGTTATAGCATAGCAATAAGTATTTTGGACAATAAATCTTTGGCTTTATTTGTGTTAACTTGGTCCTCAATGTGAAGAAGGGATTGTTTGTTTTTAACACTGGTAGTCAAAAGATGGAAAAACTATAGAATTGTTCTGTTTTAGAAAATTTGGGTGGGGTTAATTGTAAGTTAGTATTCTCATTAAAATCTTAGGCTATTTTGATACTATATATATTTTAGATGACTGAACACTTTATTTAACAATGTTTTTGATCTATGTAGACCATCATACTATCATAAAATTTACTAAATTAATTTCTTGGGTAGAACTTGATATATAAGAGTACCAAGAATGTTTAGTCTAAATTGGCATGAACACCATGAATCTTTATGGGACTTTAATCTGACTAGACCTTGTACTTTGTTTAAATCATTCATTTACAATTCTTGATTTAAACTTCTTTTATTTCACTTGTGACAGTTGCTTGAATGTCTCCAAATTCTAACTTAACTTATTTCATGACTTTAAAACATGTAAAATTAAAAGCATTGATTTATGACACCTCATGATATGTCAAATTATAGATGGGCTTTTAGAAGAAACACTCATGCAGTGATGACACTTTTCATGCTTGCATTTCTCCTACCCAACAATCCAAAGGACTCCTCTAAGATCCTATTGAGATGATGTGTGTCCCCATCAAGCTATGAGATGATGCCGCATGCTTCCTTCAAATTGAAATGTGGGATATCCCAAGCCATTAGATCTAAGACTTTTGAGAGCCCATTGAAGTGATGTGTGTCCCTCCTAGACTGCATTGTGATGACACTTTTCATACCAATGTTACTTCTATCTAAAAATCCACTTAATGACATTCAAGATCTTGCTAAATTGATGTGTGTCCCTAATGGACCCATGAGATGATGATGCATGCTTCTTTTAGATCAACATGTGGAAGATCCCAAAATATTAGATCTAAGACTCATGAGAGCCTTATGAGATTGACAAGTAGAATATCCTAAACCATCCAATCCAAATCTCATGAGATCTTATGATGATGATGCATGTCTCCACTAGACCCATGAGATAATGCCAAGTGTCATGCTCATGGAGAATCATCTGGATATCAATCAGATTGCCTTTGAGAGTGACATGTGACTCCCTTTGAGCCACATATTTAACATAGAATTGCCAATAGTGGCCGAGACTAATTGAGGATCAATACATGTCCAAGAAAAGTTAAGATTGATCATGAGAGAGCCACCTATCCAATAAAAGCTAATATTTCTCCTAAGAGAGTCACCTATCCAAGTACATTTGAGGTCACTCATGAGAAAGCCACCTATCCAAGCAATATCTCAATTATTTATGAGAGGGACATATGGAACTCCCCCAGCTGACCAAATTAGAGGGCCCCACCCCAGATCCCACCATGAATCAAAAGATGTTGCATGGTAAGGAACATATGATTAATCACATAAATCCACATCCTAGGTAACTTGAGAGAAATTAGATAACACTGCATGTCCATATTTGAGCTAAGTAACCAAGTCACTTTTAGGCCACATAATCACCTAGTACAACCAATGTGGCATGCCAAATGTCAAAGGGGTGGAAATATTTAGCTTTATGTTTAAAATTAATGGTGAATAAAATAAAAATAATCACTAAGGGTTGAATACAAAGGTGATGAGATCACCATTAATGTTTCATAAACCAAAATTTCCAACCAAAAACTATAGAAGGTTGAAGCAATTGAGAAGGCTTTGAGACCAATACTCACCTAGCACAGTAGGCTAATATAGGATATACCAGACCTATTAGAACATTTATCCTATAATTCACTCAAATTGACAAATATTATCAAGCTTGTATAGAGGTATAGACCTAGGAAGAGAATGAAAATAAAATGAGACAACAACAACAATAATAGGCTAGCCAGCATCCACCCCCAGGCCCATAAGGATATTTGGTTATATCTTGTAATTTTGGAAATTGTAATATTACTTTTAGATGTAAGCATTCCATCCACCTAGTTGTATTTGGGTAGCATTTGTGGACCCATTCAAAAAATTATTCTTGGCATTTGAGCCTATAAATAGGGGTTCACCCCTCATTTGTAATCAAAAAACACTTGTCACAAAAATTAATGCAAAGAGACAAAGAATTCAAGAGTCTATCCATAGTGTTATTTTGTGTGGTTTAGTGACATTTGAATTCTCATACTTTATACGTCTATTTATTTATTTATTTAGTATAATTTGGCAATTACATTTCATATATACATTTTTTAGTTTCAGCTTAATGCTAGGCTGACTAATTTAGTAGTATACTTGCTCAATTTTCTCTCATTGGTAACTGAATGTGTTATGCAATTTACTGTAAGTGGGTTATCTTTATGCAATATATATTTTTATATATATGCATTATCCTTGTTCATAAGTTTTAACCACATTTATTCATTTTTGAGCATTATGCTAGGGTTGGTATATGTTAGTTTCATGTGATTTGCTTTATAAGTTAGTAAAATCAGTATCTTCTTTCATCTCAAGCTCAACTATTTTTCTTCCCTTCCCTACTTTCTCTTAGATCTACCCATAAATATCCTTATCTTAGATCATGCTATATATCCATTTTTCATTTGTATTTTGGGTATTAATTATAAAACATTATGATAATTCATAAATATTGGTAGGAAATTATGTCACTACACACACATATGTTGTCCTTATAGTAGGGTCTACTTGCAGACTTTAATATGGTGATCACATCTTTATCATTTTTTCTATTCCAAACAATAGTTTTACTAAAAAATCAATCCCCAAGTCATTCTAAGACTTTAAATTGAGTTTCCACTTTCCCCTTTATTCCCTAGTAATACAAGGAGTAATAAAAGTGCATCAAAAACTATCAATAGCCAATATCAATTTTATCCTTCTCTTTCGATGAAGAGAAAGAAGCTTTACATGTGAGGCTTTTTGAGATGTAGGCTATGAGATAGGGTCTCCTAATGATTTATCCTCAATGATTTGAATAGGTTCCTGTGTAGGGGCAATTTGGATAGACTGCTTAGGGTTCCTAGTGGAAGACCTAAGTCTTAATTTTATGCTTGGCTCAGATGGTGAAATTACAATAAGAGGACTTGGGGGTTTAAGTGTAGTAACTCTAACTATGGATCATTTAATTTGAGTGGATTCAGTAATAATTACTATAAAAGAATAAATTATGGGTGGAACCCTAGATTTTGAGAAATGATGGTCTTGAGGCATTTGCTTAGCAAGTTTCTAGTTTTTCCTCTATTTCCCTTCACATAAAGCATTCCAAGATTTTGTCCTTCATTCTTTCTATAAAGAATGGTGTTGGATGATTAATTAAATTAGGCCATGGTGTTGAATTGTAAATGGTTCTTTTGGGTAACTCGTGGCGATGACTTAAATGGATCCTAAAAATAATGAGGGTAGATTAATTTGTTGCTAGGGTTGTTTCATGTCATACCTTAGATGAATTAACATTATCATTACAATGTAACTTAAGACACTACATTGATCCTCATAGGTTAGGTATTTGATAATGTATAAAGATACTGACCTCCAAGGTTCAGGAAAAGAATCCCTCTTGATACCTTTGATTTTGTCTGTAACATATTGAACATACACTAGCATTGGTTTACCTTCACTACTGAAGATTTGGATGAGGTCACTAAAGGAGGATATGTCTACAATTTTTGCTCCCTCATCTATATTTCTAGATAACTCGCTAATAACCTAATTGGAGAATGGAATTTACACACCTCAAACCATAGAAAAGTCTATCTTCAAATGGAGAATGAAGTCTATAATGAGTGCCTCATCAAAACCCTATAATTTTATGAGAAATTCAAGCCACCCTATTATTATAAACACTTGATTAGTTGGTTCATCTCTTGACAGATCATTTATAGACTCAAGTTCATATTTTTTCTTTTGCCCCATCCTGAGTTCTAATTCTTCACAAAATATAGTCACTCCATACCTCTACTCAAGAAATAAATATATTTTGTTGGGAAATAAGTGGATAAAAATGATATTTATTTTATTTATTTATTGTGGAAAAAACTTAGAGCCTTCAATAATGTCAAATTATAATGACAATTCTAACTTAAGTAATAATTATTACAAATTTTTCCCTTTTTATTTATTTGTAATTATTCTACCACCAAATATTTAACAATTGCTTTATCCACATGAATGTAATATGATGAAAAAAATAATTCATCATAAAGTGATTTTTAGCTTAAGAGGATAATGTTTATAGCATGTAATTAAGTGTTCAAACCATGAATTTTTGAAGAGATCCCTTTCTGACATGATGAGAATATTATTCTTATAACACTTATAGGACTTTTTGCCAAAGATTTGAGCATATACATGCAGACTTAGAAATTCAAAACTAAATTTTAGTAAAAGAATAGATATTATATCATACAAACCCATGATATTGTACTTGTTTGACCTTCTTCACCTATTCTAACAAAAAATTTGTATGAATTAGTTGTAAGGAATAGTACAGAAAATAATAACATCAATGTTTATTACTTTGGAACAAGGAGAACCAATCATGATTCTTGAATTTATGAACTCACTTTTTTAATTTTGATTTTAGTTTTTAGTTTTTTCCCTTGACCAACCATTTATTATTTTTCTAATCAAGGCTCATCATACAATACATGAATAGCTAGTAAGTTATTTTTCTAGTCATGACAATCAACGTCCATAAAAAAATTTATTGTTGATTTTTTTTAATTTTATATATACATATTTTGAATTTTTAGAGAATATTTGGATCCTCTTCCTTTATTCAGGCCATCTTGTCTTCAAAGATCAATATCCATGGAGGATTTGAGTTATTTCATGGGGCCAAACTCATTTTTTACTAGCTAGATGAATTCTTCTTTACTATAAGGCTTCTGCTACAGCTTCAACTGATGTCCATTAACAAGGAGTGTCTTATAATTACCATCTATAGTTCATAATTGTACCATTATAATTACCATTACAATGGTGATTTTTTTCACCATTGTCAAAAATATTTTCTATCTAAAATGGTCCAAAGCATCTAGTTCTTAACTGACCTTAGAAGTGTTGATACTTATAATCATATAAGAGTGTCCAATTTCCTTCTTTAAATTATCTTTCCTTGATGTGTAAATCATGCCATTATTTCCTTTGTTATTTCTTCATCTCTATCTACTACAAAGATTATATTCTCATCTCATCTACCTCATTCAATTGTATGATTCTCACTCTGTGTGCTTCATCCAAGTCAATTCCTACTTCTAGTGTAGTCCTTAAAGTTTGAATCTCAAATTCAATTGAAAGGAGAGGTTTTTTACCAAATACCAATTTATATGGTGAAAAATTAGTATTGGTCTTCCACATGGTGTTATGTGTCCATACACCTTCTAGAATTTTAGTTTCCTAATTTTTTCTATTGCTACTAACTATCTTGGTAAGGATAATCTCTAATTCTCTATTGGTAACTTTTACCTATCCATTTTCTTGAGGGTGGTATGGAAAATACTTTCTATGGTTGACTTCGTATATCTCTATGAATTCTTGGATCATCTTTGACATGAACTAAGGAACCTGATTAGACACTATCTCTCTTGGTGCTCCAAAACGTTGCATGATCCTAAAATATACAAAAATTTGTATTGCCTCTTATCTTGTAAAGGAAAGATATTGTACTTCAGCCCATTTGGTAACATAATCCATACATATCAATAAGTATTCATTTCCTTGAGAAGTTGGATCTATGGGCCCAATAAATTCCATGCCCCACTTCTAAAAATATTCTAAAACTATTTGAGGATAGAGGTACATCTCAAAAGATAATATAATTTTTCCCATTCTCTATCATTAATCATATTACCAAACATATGCTTTGACCTACTTATGAAGAGTTGGCCAAAAGTACTTAGATCCAAAGATCATGTGTATTATCCTTTTAACTAAGTAGTATCCTCCACCAAGTTCATCATGATAAGCATGAATGATGTTTTACATTTCATTCTCCTTTACACACCTGTAGAAGACATGGTTAGGTCCAAGTTTAAATGATATACCATTAATCCATTTATAACAAGAACTAGCTTTAATCAAACATTTTTTTTTTACTTTTTGGTAAATTGAAAAGGAAATTTATCTCTAGCCAAAAAAATTTCTATATCAGCAAACCAAGGTGATTGTGCTATAATAAAAAATAGTTGTTTATTTAGAAAATTGTCTTTTATAGGCTCTTCTTCATCTACACATTTCAATCTAGAAATAAAATCAGCAAACAAATTTTATTTACTTGGTTTATCAATAATTTTTATATCAAATTCCCATAACAATAACAAACATATGATAATTCTTCTTCCTACCACTGGTTTGTTCATCAAATATCTAATAGTTTCATGGTCAGTATATACAAAGGTTTTGTAACTAGTAATAAAGTGTCTAAATTTATTTGTCAGAAATTACAGCAAGGAATTATTTCTCCATGGTTGTGTAGTTTCTTTCAGTTGAATTCAAGTTCTTACTAATGTAGTATATGGCATATATCTATCCATCTTCATCTTTTTGTCCCAGAACAACTCCCATAGCATGATTAGATGCATTCATATAAATATGGAAGGGTTGTGACTAGTTAGTTCCTCTTAGGACTAGTGTAGTACTAAGATTTTCCTTGATGGTTTCAAAGGCTTATTGGTAGTCCAGGTTCTAGACAAATTCACTCTCTTTTGTCAGCAAAGTAAACATTAGAGCAACAATCTTGTTGAAATCTACCATAAACCTTTTATAGTATTTTGCATGGCCCAAGAAGATTTTGATATCAATCTGATTTTGAGGGATAGGTAAGTTTTAAATGACTTAATTTTTTTTATCTAGTTGGATTCCTTTTGAAGAAATATAATATCCTTAAACTATTCTTTCCTCTACCATAATCAAACATTTTTCATGACTTAAGGATAAATGGTGTTCCTTGCATATTTTTAGTACTTTTATAATATTTCTAAAAATTTCATAAAAGGACTCTCCATGAACAATAAATTCATCCATGTCAACCTCTACACAGTCATTATTTAAATCTAAAAATATGGCTAGGATTGCTCATTGGAAAGTGGTAGGTGCATTGCATAAACCAAAGGGAAAGACCATATATTAAAATTTTCCCCATGGATAAATGAATTTTGTTTTGTTGTGGTCTTCAGGTACCACTTGTATTTGGTTATACCCACTAATTCCATCCAAGAAAGAAACATATCTTTTCCATGCCAAGTTGTCAAGTACATGGTCAATAAAGGGTAAAGGGAAGTAATCTCTCATTGTTGCTTTATTCAATTCCTTGTATTTTACACATACTCTCCATTTACCATTTGTATTAGTAACAATAATCAAGAGAGACCCATTGGATGTCAAAAATAGGATAAATAAATCCTACTTCTAGCAACTTTTCAATTTCAGTTTTCACAATGTCTCTTAAGGCAGGATCAATTCTTCTTTAAGATTGCCTTTACTAGTTTAATGCTCTCTATATGAGTATGGTGTTTACATAAACTTGGATGGATTCCCTTCATTTCTTGATACTCCCAATAAAAATATTTAGTATGATCTCTAAGTACATCAAAGACTTTCATTTTTTGATCATCTATCAACCAACTATTTATGTTGAGTGTTTTTCCTGGTGCTACTATGATTTGTTTTGTGCCTAGATGGGAATAATATATTTGTTTGAATTCACTCATCAAAGAGTTGAAAGGAAAATGATTTGGTAATAATGTATGAAATGTGACAGTATCTTTGACAAATTTATCTCTTATAGAAATCACTCTAGATAAAGGACAATAGAAGGTTGTCAAGAATGAATGTTGGCCTTTATGTGCACACTACATAACACTATGTTTAATGTTTTTATGGTCATATATAATGTTGTAAGATGTAGAAAATTATCAATGATCAAAATAATAGAAAATGTCATCATGATAGGATCCTCTATCAAAATCCATAACTGGACTAACAAGATTCTTAGTTGGACTGTCAAGATCCATAGTAGTTATAATGCTTCTTAACAAATCATCATCTACTTATTCCACATGATCTATGATTATGACCATAGATAGAGAGGGGATATTATCATGTTTTTATTTAGATTGATATACCCATAATTGATTGATAGGATTGGTTGATGGTTGAGAAGATGGATATAAAAAAATGTGTTTTTCTTTAAGACCATTCAAGATGGTCATATCCTCTAATCTACAATCAATCAATGTTATTATAGTTTCTAACCAAGGTATTTATAGAATCAATGGTTGTCTAATTTGTTTATTTTTAGGATGGAGGACACTAAAATCCATAGGGTATTCCCATGATTCAATAGTCAATGTTATATCCTCAATGACACTTTCTAGTTTGGTAGTGGAATGATCTACCATCTGCAAAATTATGGTATTGGGTTGCATATATTTTAAAGAGAGATTTTGCATGGTGTCCATAGTCATTAAATTAATAGAAGCTCCCAAATCCATCAACACATTTGGTATCTCTTATTTTCCAAACTTGATAGAAATGATAGGACTCTTTGGATCCTTATATTTAGGAAAAAGTAGCTTACCTACTAATAAATCAACAAGCTTGTCATCTACCTATATGGTCTTGGGATATTGTATTTTTCTACCAGATGTCTTGATACATAAAATTTTGATCACCCTATTTATTCATAGAATGTCCCTAATGGCTTGAAATAATGGAGTTCCTATGTTGAGCTTCCTGAGTTCTTGAATTAATTCAAATTCCCTATTCTCTTCCACTTCCTTCAATCATTCTAAAAAAGGAATAGATGAAGGATTTATGATGACTTCTTCTAGGTTTTTAGGTTTCTCTCTTAACTCCTCTTCTTTCTTTGATTGAGTCTGTTGACTTGATTTTTCATGAAGTAATTCCATGATAATGGTATGAGGTTCTTGTAATGTTTTTCCTGACCTAAGATGTATGTCTACACATTCAATAACACCTACCCATATAGTTTCACCTTATTCATTTACATAAACCTATCTATTTTTTGGATTTAGTACTAGCTAAGTAGGTAGCTGAGGTTGGTTTACTTTCTCTATAAGAGTTTCTTGATTTCCTTGAGGAGCCATTAATGTTTTTTGTTATTTTTGTGGATACCTTTTTTATTTCTATTGGTTATAGTTTGGACCAGGATTCTAAAGTTGATTTATCTATGGCTGTTAGTAACCTTGGGGTATCTATTTTTGTTGAGAAGGTTAGGTTACCATACACTATTTTTTCATCCATTCTTGGGTGCCTCATTGTGTTGGTAATACCCACACTTGTGGAGGTACATGCTATTGTGAAAAAGGAATCCCTGAGCCAAATTGTTATGGTTAATTTTATTGGAAGGTGTTTCTTTATATTTGAACATAGTTTATTTCCTCTATGGTCTATGCATTATGTCTGAACTATTTCTTGAGAGTATGAAGGTGATTATAATTTTTTATGTCGTGATCCTTATCATCACATATTTCACGTATTTTTATTTTGTCTAGAGGACAGTCCCTGAGTGCTTGTTTTAATCTACACTTTGGATACTATATTTCTAGTGG
>JARHVA010000115.1:652500-820000 GCA_037957365.1 Torreya grandis
TAATTTATGACTTTGGTTCATGGACATCATATTAATAGTTTGGTCCATGTGGATTTCCTTGTGGTGTTGCCTTGTGCATTGCACTATGGATTGAAATAAACATTACAAAATGTTGAACGATTAAATTAAAAGAGAAAATGACATAAAAAGGTAGTGAAATTTGGATATAAATTTTTTAATACAACATTTGACTTTAACTAAGGGACCACATTCCCTGGAAAAATGTATGAGAACCCCAAATCTCATCGATGACATGTTCCTTACTCACCTTGTCAATTCTTCTAGATATCATGTAGCACATAATATCATCCCTGATATGACAAATTGGAACCCAAATTTCACATACCAACAATATGGGAAAGAACATGTGTTATTAGTCCAAATCATTGCCTTGCCTATTGGTACTCCATCTTGCATTCATCTCCTAAAATAATTTCTCTAACTTTACATATTTTATGTGCATATTTTTAGCTATTTGATGAATGAGGTGCATCATGAATTAAACCATAATAACATATAAGATAAAAATTATAAACCACAAAACTAAAAATAAATAAACATCTACATAATCCATAGTAGGAAAAATATCGCTTATAGGCATTAAACAAAAGGATGACACAATTCATTTTTAAAAATAAGGAAAATGGTTCATGTTGCTACTTCCAAATATTTATAGAGCTTCTAAAGAAATGATTTTCAAATTTTTATACAAATTTATCTCTAGTCTTGACTTTCTATTATGTTTTAGTTAATGATCCATTTCTTGAATGATGTAATTTTTTAAGATTTTCCTGTACAACACCAACTAAAAAAATATGAGGCATTTTAGTATGAAGTATCAAATCTAAGCCTTTTTATATCAGCAACATTGTTACCCATAATTATCATCCTTTATATTGATTCCATGATACTCTTAAAGGAAAAATTTTCTAAAGGAAATCCCAATGATCGTGTAAACATTTCCTTAGCCATTGCTTTAAGGATATGTCCCAAAATGATCTTTCTAGGTTGTTGATCATCCTTACCTCCCACTTTTTGTATAATGATAAAAATGTGTATGCCCATGAACTATTATTTCCTTAGTTAGATAAAAATATTTGATGGCATGGCATAAACATTATAATTTTATCACTTTCATGTCAAATAATTTATTCTAAAATCATTTTTTCATCTAATATGCATATTTGAATTCACCTCAGGGCATCTCTAGGTGAGCTAATTCATCATATTACATCTGTTCAATTAAATGTCATGACCAATTTATCTATTTAATTAATTTGTTTTGGTCAAATTATTAATTCCCCTTCTCTAAATCATTTCTTCTAATTATATTTATATTAAAAATATAATAATTATCTAACAATTAATAAATTCCTTTTTTTTCCCTTCAAGTGGGCATCTTAATGTAAAGAAAGGATCTTGATATCCTTTAGTCTTTTCTTTTGTGAGCTAATTAAATTGATAAGTGAATTAATATACAAGTGTTGAAGTATGTTAATATTTTTGGTGTTTTGGCATTCATGTTTTCATTGATGTCAAGGTCAAGATGGATGTCATTAATCTCAAGATCAAAGTTGATGTCATGTATGGTGAAGTGGTATGTGACAAAGAAGTCTTATGACAAGAGATAATTTGAATGCAGCCTATTATTTATTTATTGAGAGATAATTTTAAGGAAACTTATTAATTATTTTGAGGTTTATGACATGTTTTAAAGTCAAGATCAAGATACAAGGTAAGAATTTTATTGAACACTAGTCTTGAAAAGCCTAGTCATGACTTTGATCATCACATAAAGAGACCCTGTGAGAAGGTATGAAGATGGTGGTATGTTAATATGGATACACATAGGTATGAATAGGTGTTTAAGTATGATAAATAATTTATATGAAGTATTGAAAAACTAAGGAAATTTTTAAGGTAAACCTACAGGGGTAAGGTCTTAAGCCTATGCATGCAAGCAAACTAGTCTTAGATCCTACCTGACCTAATAAGGTACCATGAAGTGTTGTCAAGACTTATAAAGGATAAAAATTAGTGATATATCATGTGATAATATTTTTGACACTATGAAAACATTTTTATAAGGTAGATACAATTTTAGAGGAGGTTTCAAGGTCAGTTCATGGCTTATTCATTTACATGAAGATACCTAGTGAGAAGGCATAGGCTTAGTAGTATGATGAGGTGAGAATTATGAGGGTTATGAGAATAATATTGGTATTGTGTGAGAATTTTATGAGGTTTTATTACATGATTATGAGGCATTGATAGCAATGTAATTGGTTTCAAGGTATGCTCGAGGTCTAAGTGTGAATAACAGTTCAAGGCCTAATGTGCAAAGAGATCTAGTGTGGCCTAATGAGGGGTCAAGTTTAGTTTTAAAGGTGTTATATATCATGAGATAATTTTAATATGTGTGAGAGGTATTTTTAAATGTTTTAACCAAGTATACTATCAAATTTTGAAGGAGAAATCATGAAAAGTGGGTCTTAAGATCTCTCGAGTGGTAAAATGGAGTGTTGCAGACTCAAGAAAGGACTTTCTCATGCTTCTTGGCTCATCTATAATTTTCAAGAGATAAAAATAATTTCATGGAATTTTTTAAAGGATAATATATCAAACTTAAAATCATTGGTTTTTGGATTAATGGCCCATGATTTATAAATGATTGTTAAGACTATAAGGCAGTCTTAACCCTCTCTAAAACCCTAATTATGACATGATATGGAAGATATTGATATAAATGACTAAGAATTATTTATATGACATATGTATATGATTTTATAATGTATATGGCTCTCCCAAGCACCTCCAAGTTGCATTGGTCTGATAGATGAGTGAGTGGACCCTATAGGAAAAAACCATGTTTCTTGGAAATTTGTTATAACAAGTAGAGTTGACCAATTCAAAGTTGATAAGTGGATGGAGATTGAATAATTAGACTTATTATTATGAACATGGTGGTTTATAATCAGATTATATATGTTAAATACACTAAACTAGTCATGGAAGTTGACCTATCACTAAAAGACCTAGTGAGGTAGACAGTGAGAAAAATTAGGTAGTAATGGGAATGAGATTAGGGATGTGTTGCCATGGATAAGGGATGGATTAAATTGCATAATTTTTTTTAAGACATGTAACAAATATAAATATTTTATATAATATTTGGATATGTGTGTGTATGGCATAAAGTTTCTCTCAAATTGATTTGTTTAACACAGTGAGGTTTGTGTATAGTGAAGCCACAAGATTGGTCTGTAAGACCAATATTGATATTTTAAATTATAATATATTTGTTTAAATATGTTATAAGTATTATTAATGATCATATAAACCCATTTTAAGTTCATTAAAGTGATTCTAGAGGTGTTCTACATCTTTATTTTCATGATCATGTTTTGAAGTTTTTAACAATTCTAAGTAGTCATCTAGTAGAGATGAGTTTGAGGTGATTTTCAAAAATTTTAAGAGTATAATGCATAATAATATTATAATAAAGTATCTTAGGTTAATATTAGTTCATTTAAATCCATGAAATGTCCTTGTATAGATGATTGGTGGTCAATTGTTCATGATTGGGTTTTGGAGCATTCAGGCAGTTCTGAGTGGTCATGTTGCAGAAGTGAGTTTGAGGCCTTAATATATATATTGAAGTGTATAATAAATTTTGTGATGAACTTGAGTTAATTAAGGTTATATATATGTGATATAATATTATTATATTTTTACAAAATTATTTGTGTGCTTCATTTTTAGTTGGTAGACTTTTTGACAATAAGAAGGCATAATGGTGTGGTTCAAGGAGTGAAATGAGTGAAATAGTGTTGGGGACCTAAGGTGATATTATAAGGGGTATAATTAAAGTTTGTGTGAATTTTTTCATATATTTATAGAGGATCAATATGTTCCAAGGTGGTCAAGTTTAAATGTGTGCTTTTAGAAGGCCTAATTGCATTAGGTCTCCTTTAGGCCTAATGGTGGTTTTAGTCCTTATGAGTGGTGGCCAGCCTATGTAGTGGTTATTTATCTTATTAAATGTGTTTTTTAATATATTCCAAGGGTGATACAAGTATCTATATATATATATATATATATATATATATATATTTTAGAGCAAGGTATGTGAAATCAAGATTCAAGTATAAGAAGAAGGTCTAATAGGCCTAATCTAACTAGTTAGAATATTGATGGGATGAATGAATGAAATAAAAGTTTGGAAAATAGGTAGAGATATTTAATAATATCATATATGTTTTTTCAATATTCCATAAAGTTATAACATTGATTTTATAGATGATGATTAAGGTCATATGACCTAAATCTATCAAGAAGAGGGCTAGTTGAGCGAAGAGGCCTAATAGGTGTTTGAGAGAGATAGAAGAGTGTGAAAATAAAAATAAGGTGATCATCATTAGTTTATTGAGAAAAATATATTAAAATATGATCAGAGGTTTCAAGTGGCTGAGATGGTATTGATTCGCTTAGGGGGTTGGTTCTTCCTATAACTTGGTGCTTGTTTAAGGCCTAATTAATTTGGTGCTTGACTAGTGAGGGGTTGGTGATCCTTGTGGAGTTGGTGCCTCACTAAATCTTGATTAATTGATTATATTAATATATTATAATCTATGTTTTAGTGGGTTTTATCCACCATGATGGTTTTCCACATATATCTTGCGTTCATATGTTATATGATTATGTGGGTGTTTGTTTATGCATTGGTTTATGTATGTGTTTGAATGAATGCTTCATGAATGATAGGTGAAGTTAAATGATTATTTTAAGGGAATTTATTTAACCCCCTCTTAATGGATATGATTAAAACAATTGGTACCATATCAGGTCTTTTGAAGCAGGCCTAATATCCTAAAAGAGATCTTAAGCAAGTGAATATGGCTAGTCAAGCACAAGGTGGTTTCTCTATAAGTAAGGATTCATTGTTAAATAGATCTAATTATGATATTTAGAGTGTCAAGATGAGAACATATTTGATGTTTTAAGGTCATGATGTTTGGAAATCAATTTTGGGTGGATATACTACACCCTCTATTCCACCTATAGATGCAACATGTAAGAAAGCTAGTGATAACAATTCAAAAGAAAGGGATGGTATTCTTTATGGCCTATCAGAGGTAGATATTATGAAGGTGATGCACTATGTGTCTACCAAAGAGATGTGGGACAAGTTAAATACTATCCATGAGGAAGACTTCAAGGTGAATTTGGCTAAATTTCAAACCCATATAAGATAGTTTGAAACCTTAAGGATGAATGAATATGAGACCATTGTAGCATACTTTTTGAGGCTTGATGAAGTGGTCAACATCATAAGAGGCCCAGGTAAATAATTGAAAGAGTCTATTATTGTTCAAAATGTTTTGATATCTATAACTCCTAATTTTGATTCTAAAGTGTTTATTATTGAAGAGATGCTAAATCTAGACAAGTTAGAGATGGATGGACTTCATGGCACCTAACAACCTATGAGATGAGGACAAGTGAAGGAAGACCTATAAATAAATAAGCTACTTTTAAGGTAGAAAAAATTCAAATAATAAGAAGACACAAAGTAAGAAAGTCAAAAACAATGATGTTTTTAATATTGATGACGATGAGTTGATAGTTATGTTTGAAAAAAAATTGAACACTAGTTCAGGTAAATATAAGGGTAAGTTTCCCTTCAAGTGCTTTAATTATGGAGAAAGTGGAAAATTTGCTAACAATTTCCCTCAAATCATAAGAAAAAGGATGATAAATATCATGATGAAGGTCATGATGATGACAATAAGTCCTATAGGTTTGATAAGAACAAGAAAAGTTTTAGAAAGTATGATAACAAGAATAAGTATTTCAATAACAAAAAAGCTTTTACATCATGGAACATTACAACTCATCTGATGAGAGTGAGAAAAGTGATTCTGAAAGTGACCATGAAGGTGTTTGTCTTGATTTAAATGAATTTCTCTTCATGGTTGAAGAATGAAGCTATTCAAATCAAGAAGAGTCCATGTGTTTTGGAGTACTATTAGTGATTCAAAATAAGAAGATGAGGTGGACTTTGAGGATGAGTTGATGAATGCTCTAGAAGAAATAAAGATGGTGAAGAAGAAGCATAAGGTGATGAGGTCTCTTTTCAAAGAATATGAGGAGAAAATACATTTTTTTGAAGATAGATTGAGCTACAACTCCAAAGAACAAGAATAAATATTCAAACAAGTGGAAACTCAAATTGAGATTGTGATTGTAATCCTAAAGGCTAAAGAAGAAGAATTTGTCAGGTAAATAACTAAGTGGATTCCTTAAGAGCTGAGTTGGATTAGGCATCAAGTAATGTGAAGTTATTTGTGAAGTTTGAAAAGAGTACCAATGATCTAGATAACATTTTGAGTAGTCAAAAGACTACTAATGACAAAACAAGTCCTAGTTTCAATAAAGACCAAAAGAAGAATACTAATGTGATCAAGGAGAATCAGACCTTAAAGGTCATGGTCAATCAAGGAGTGATGGTTATGGAATAATGAAGACTAATCCTATCAAAAAACCTAATTCTATAAGGTATGCTAATCCTTTCAATGGTTATTGTTATTCATGTAATCAATTTGGTTATAGAGTAAGGCATTGTAGAATACCCTCCAAGAATGAATATGCATAGAAATATGAGGAGAATCATCAATCAATAGGAATGGGTAATGGTGTTTTTCCATCAAGAGGAATAGTGTGTTTCAATTATCAAAAGGTTGGTCATATTACAAAGTTTTGTAAGCATGGATTATCAAGTCAAAATAAGAAGGTTGAGGCCCTTAGAGTGCAAGAAAGAAGACAAGATAGTGAATAGAAACCAAAGGTAGCTAAGGTGAATGATAACTAATCTAAAAGTCTACTTAGACTATTTCCCATGGTGGAGAATAGTTTAAATGTAAAGGAGTGTCAAGAATTCTCCCTACCAGCTCAGGTTATGGATGAAGGAGTCAAGATAAATAGACCAAGTCATAATGTTGTTGAAAAGGAGATTGAAGAGGTCAAGCCAAATAGGCTATTAAATACTAAGAGGATAATGAAGAAATTTCAATATAGTGATGACATGGAGATATGGAAATATCCATAGTTTATGTTGTTTTATTACCCTATAGAATATCTGACTCTATTAGGCTTCATGGAGACACTTAGCTAGTGAGCAGAAGCATGGGGGATGCTTGGTTTGAGGGGGATATTTTTAGTTGGTTCATGAGTTCAAAAAGAAGATCTATGTTTATAATTGGTTCATGTTGGTTTAGATATGATTTTTTAAAAAAGGATTTCCTTCTTTAGTTGTTTATAGTTAAGTGTTGTTCATATGTTGAGGTATGCATGAGCTTAGGGGGAGCATTTCTATGTGTTGAGTTTTTGTCAAAGAGAGAGAATGATATTATTTGGAGATAAAATGTGTGTTTTTAGTTGTTCCAATTCCAAGGATTAAATATTGTTTATATATGACCCTTTGTCATTAATGTCAAAGGGGGAGAAAGTTCTAGTTTGGGAGAAAGGTCAGTTTGAAGAAGATCTAGCTTGGGGAGATGAGAATGATCAACTTTGTTTGAGTGTTTTCCATCAATGACAAAGGGGGATATTTTTTAGCTATGTTCCTATTATTGGTTTTGTGTCATTAATGTTTTAATTTATATCAAGGTCAACATGGATTTCATTAATGTCAAGATCAGAGTTGATTTCATGCATGGTGAAGTGGTATGTGATAAGGAAGTTTTATGACAAGAGAGAATTCAAATGAAACCTATTGTCTCTATATTGAGATATAATTTGAAATAAAATTGGTAATTATTCTAAATTTTATTACATTTTTAAATTTCAATATCAACATACGAGGTAAGCATACTATTGACAACTAGTCTTAAGAAGTTTATTCATGACTTTGATCATCACATAAAGAGACCCTGTGATAAGGTATGAATATGGTGGTCTGGTAAGATGGATACACATAAGTATGATTGGATGTTTAAGGCTGAACAAGAATGAATATGAATAATTATAAAACTTAAGTAAATTCAAGGTAAACCTAAAGGGGTAAGGTCTTAATCCTATGCATGTAACTAGACTAGTCGTAGACCCTGCCTGACCTAATAAGGTACCATGAAGTGTTTTCAAGACTTATGAAGGATAAAAATTAGTGGTAGATCATGTGATAATATGTTTTACACTATTTAAACATGTGTATAAGGTAGATAATATTTTATATGAGGTTTTAAAGTCATTTAATGGCTTATTCATTTGCATAAAGAGACCTAGTGAGAAGGCATAAGCTTGGTAACATGATGAGGTGAGTAGTTTGAGGTTTGTGAGAATACAATTGGTAGTGTGTGAGAATGGTATGAGATTTTATGACATGATTATGAGTCATTAATAATAGTTCAAGTGGTTTCAAGGTATGTTTAAGGTCTAAGTGTCACTAGCAGTTCAAAGCTAATGTGCAAAGAGATCTAATGTGGCCTAATGAGGGATCATGTTTAGTTTTCAAGGTGATATAGCTCATGAGATAATTTTAAAAGGTGTGATAGGTTTTTTAAAGTGTTTTTATTAAGTCTGAGGTTAAATTATAAAGGAGAAATCATGAAAAATGGATCTTAAGGTCTCTCAAGTGCTAGAATGAAGTGTTTTAGACCTGAGAAGGACTTTTTCATGCCTGTTGGATTCTCAATCCTTTACATGAGATACTAAGAAGTTCATGGAAGTTTCTAAAGGATCCTAGATCAAACTTTCAAGAATTATTTTCTAGATTAAGGGACCAAGCTTTATGAATGATTGTTAAGATTGTAAGGTGGTCTTAACCCTCTCTAAAACCCTAACTATGACTTATATGAAAGATATTGATAGAAATGGATTAGAATGATTTTTATGACCTATTTTTATGATTGGATCATGTATAATAATATCCTAGGTACCTATAGGTGGCATTGTTAATATAGATGAGTGAGTGGACCCTACAGGAAAAGCCATGTTTTAAAAAAAATTACTATAGCAGGTAGAGTTGACCGAGTCAAAATTGATAAGTGGATGGATGTTTAATATTGAGACTTATATTATCCCAATGGTGGTTTATAATCATATTTTATACTTAAATTACACTAAACTAGTCATGAAATTTGACCTATCGCTAAAAGACCTAATGATGCAGATAGTGAGAAAAACTAGGCATAAGTGGGAATGAGATTAGGGATTTGTTTCCATGGATTAGGTATGGATCCAATTGCACTAGGTTATTTTTAAATAAATGTAACACATATACATATTATATATAATATTTTTATATGTGTGTGTATGGTAGAAAGTTACTCTCAAACTGATCTAACATAGTGAGGTTTGTGTATAGTGAAGCCATGAGATTGGTCTATAAGACCAATATTGTTATTTGAACTTATAATATATTTGTTTAAAGATGTTATAAGGATGATAAAATATAATATAAATACATTTTAGTTTCATTAAAGTGTTTCTACAGGTGTTCTAAGTTTTTATTTTCATGACTATGTTTTGAAGTTTTTGACAGTTTTGAGTAGTCATCTAGTAGAGATGAGTTTGAGGTAATTTTCCAAAAGTTTAAGATTATAATGAATATAAATATGATATAAAAGTATTTTAGGTTAATTTTAGTGTATTTATATTTATTAAATTTCCTTTTATATATGATTGGTGGTCAATTGTTCATGATTGGGTTTTGGAGCATTCAGGTAGTTCTGAGTGGTCATGTTGCAAAAGTGATTTTGAGGCCTTAAGATATTTATTGAAGTGTATAATTAATATTGTGATGACCTTGAGGTCATGAATATTATATAAATTTTATTTAATGGTATGGTTGTATTATCAAAAATTTTGTGTGCTTCAATTTTATTTAGAAGACTTTCTAACAATAAGAAGGCCTAATTGTGAGTAGGCCTAATGGTGTGGTTCAAGGAGTGAAATGAGATAAATGGTGTTGGAAACCTAAGGTGAGATTATTTTTTAAGTTTTTCATCTATTTATGGATGCTCAAGATGTTCCAAGGTGGTCAAAGTAAAACATGTGCTTTGAGAAGGCCTAATTGCATTAGGTCTCCTTTAGGCCTAATGGTGGTTTTAGTTCTTATGAGTGGTGGCTAACCTATATAGTGGTTGTTTATCCTATGAAACATATTTTTTAATATATTTTAAGGTTCATAAATTTATGTATATTTTTGTTTCTGACCAAGGTATGTGAAAGCAAGAGTCAAGTATAAGAAGAATGTCTAATAGGCCTAATTTAACTAGTAGAATATTGAGGGGATGAACGAATGAAATAGAAGCTTGGAAACTAGGTAGAGATATTTAAGAACATCAAAGAGGCATGTTGAATATGTAATTAATTTATAACAATTATTATACATATGATGAGCAAGGTCATATGACCTTAAATCTATCAAGAAGAGGGCTAGTTGAGTGAAGAGACCTAATAGGCTATTTGAGAGAGATAGAAGAATTTGAAAATAAAAACAAGGTGATAATAATATATTGAGTGAGAAATAGGTTTTCAAAGTTAATCAAATGTTTTGGGTTGCTGATTTGGTGTTGAGTCACTTAGGGGATTGGCACCTCCTTGCAAGTTGGTGCTTGTTAGTGCTTGACTAATGAGGGCTTGGTGCTCCTTGTGGGGTTGGTTCCTCACTAAATATTTATTAGTTGATTATAAGACATATTCAAAGATGTATTTTATTGTGTTTTATTCTCCATTATGGTTCCCCACATATGTCTTGTGTTCATATGTTGTATGCTTATGTGGATGCTTATTTATGCATTGGTTGATGTATGTGTTTGAATGAATGCTTCATGAATGATAAGTGAAACTAAATGATTATTTTAAGGGAACTGATTCAATATCCCCCTCCCCCCCATAGTGGTTATTATTCTAAAAACAAGTTTATTCTTCACCCTTCATCTTGGATATAAGATGAATGGCTCATAATGAATCTTGTGTGAGAGCATTCTCAACCCTTCATCTCAAAAACAAGATGAAGGGCCCACATTGGTGATCCATGTGTCTTATTAAGAATAAATCTCCACCCTTCATCTTGGAAAAAATATTAAGGGCTTATATTAACTCTCATTTTATATTTTAAAATATCTTATTCCACCCTTCATCTTAATTGAAATGAAGGGCTCATATCAGTGATTCATGTGATTATCTATGTGCACATTTGAGGATTCATTTGCAACCATTCATATTAATCTCAAGATTAAGGGTCCTCACTAATTCAAAAATTTTATAAATAGACTCCTTTGCATCAAAATTATCATGCTTAATTTAGACAACAAAGTGATGTCAAATCATTAAGTCTCTTTATGTATCATCTTACCAAATCCTTGATCAAGTTCAATAAGGTCCATAGTTAAAATGGATATGTCCTCACATATGGCATGCTCTAAATATCACTTAGCTATATTTTCACCAATTTATTTTTATTCAATACAAAACATAAAATAAATGAAATATACATTAGAGCCTTGAGAAATATAAAAGATTGGTCAATAGTGTATTAGATTTAAACTAGAAACATTCAAACCTCCATTAGTGACATCTTTGTATGGGATGTGGCTCGGATGTAACATAAAATTATATTTTTCAAATCCATTTGTCTGAAGAAATATATATTGAAGCTATGGACCATGTTAAATTGATTAGAAGTATAAAGTTGATGAACAAGTTAACAATATAAACTTCTAGGGATTTACCATATGTCCTGAACATGACAAATTAAAATGCAAATGGGTCTATTTATAATGAATCTAGATCAACGATTACCCTTCATCTTGAAATAAAAATGAATGATTAAAAATGAGTCCTCAAATGTTCACATGGATCAGCATATGGATCACTAATGTGAGCCCTTCATCTTAATCAAGATGAGAGGTAGAGGATGATCTTAGAAAATATCAAATGGTAATTAATATAAGCCATTCATCTTGTTTCCAAGATGATGGGTGAGGGATTCTCCTCATAATATCTTTGTGAGAATCATTATGGGTCATTCATCTTATTTCCAAGATGAAGGGTGGAAAATCATTCCCAAAAAAGTACATTAATAACCAATGTGGGCCCTTCATCTTATTTTTAAGATGAAGGGTTGAAAATCTCCATAAAATATCTCACAAAATTAATTCTGGTCCAAGATGAAGGGTGGAGAATAGTATTTTATATTAATTAACTTTATCAAATTGATTTTAGCTCACAAAATCATATTCCAAAGAATCTCAAGATCCTTTCTTGAATGAAGATGCCCAATTGGAGGAAAAGAAGAATTAATTAAATGAAAGGAAATTATAACTCTATTTAAAATTAAAATATAATTTAAAATAATTATTAATTAAGTTAATCAAGGATCAATTTAATCAATAAAAATGTGGGGAACTTAATTAGAAGAATATTTAATTACATTCATCAAAGATCAATTTAATTAATACTATGTAGATAATTTAATTATAAGAATGATTTAGAGAAGGGGAAATATTGAATTGATCAAAATAGAGCAATTGAATAAAAATTTGACCAGAGAATAGTAATTGAATAGATAAATTGAATAAATAATGATTATTGAATAGAGAAATTTACTAGATAGATAATTCAATAGAGAAATTAACCAAATAATAATTGAACAGAGAAATTGACTAGAATGGTAATTGAATAGATAAATTGACCAGTGTGATAGTTGAATAGATCTAATATGGTGAATTATCCCACCTAAAAGTGCTTCAAGATGAATTCAAACATGTACATTAAATGAATAGGATAATTTTAGAATAGATTGTATGTAATTATATGAAGTTCCATTTTTTAACTTGACAAAAAAGTGATAAAAATGGAGTGTCTACATTTTCCCCTATTTGAGAAGGCGTTATGAGATGTAGATTAAGTAATGTATTTTTAAAGAATAAAAATTCATTTAATGTGGATGAAAAATTAGATAATGAAATAATGGATGTTGTAATTTTTTCATTCCCAACCAACATGTGTGGGAGATTTAATGGAAAGATAAGGATATGATTTGAATGAAGTTAGTTGGGGATGATTCCCCCTTGAGAGGGTATGAGAGGATGGAGGATGTGGATAGGATCTTAAGAAATAGAGAAAGACACTAGAATTTAAGAGAAGATTAACTCTTGTATAATATTATGTCACTTGAGCTAATGCTTTCATGTTTTGATTTTTGATGATGATGAATTGATTTTCCCCAAGAAATACATAATTAGGAAATAAATATACATAAATAAGCAACACACTTTAAATTTCCAAACAGAGGGTGAAATTTATGAGTTTAGGCTTGATCCATCCTAAATAGGAAGATGCATGCTTGATTTTCGCCAAACATGGTGAAAGCTATGAGCTTGGAATGGTGATGCACCCCAAACAAGGTGGATAATTGATGATCCCCAAACAAGGTGAATTGAGTGATTGAATTGATTAATAGGAAAGAATATATCAAGGATTTAACTTATTTCACAAGATAATCATCATACAAATGATCTAAAGTTGATAATTTGACACAAACTTTTGTAGAAGATGTAAAAAACTAAGCACAGAAGAATACTCAAAGTGATGAGAGACCAAAGAAAGGAAAAATAAGATAATAATTAAAGGATGATATGATCATATTGAAAGAATATGTATGTTGATAAGAAAAAAATAAGGGTGGCCAAACTGACCTCAAAAACTAGTTAGTACTGAGCTCTACATACATAGTTTAAAAATACCTTAGGCCAATGTAGTTATCCTATAAATTGGGAGAGAAAATGATGACAACTGGACTAGATGATTAAAAGAATAATAATGGTTTATCAATGTGTATGCATTTTTTACATGTTTATTTGGAGATATATGACTTGATTTTCATATATATAACCATAATGTCCATTCATTATGATTTGATCATGGAAAGAAGGATGATGTGATGCAGGCAAAGATGAACAAAATGATTGGATCAAATAGATCAAGATGTACTTAATTGATGATATTGAAATATAAACCTTTTTGATACTTGATTTTTATAATTTCACATGACAATATAAATCATGATATAAAACACCATGATGACATAGCCATAATGTGTATAAGAACTAACCCATGATATAATATACAATTGAAAATAATACACTAATGATAAAAACAATTATGACAATGGTGACATATGCCAATGGATGGACTCAAGTACAATTGGATGATAAGGGACATCATGATGATGACCTTATTGGAAAAAGGGAGTGAATCAAGGCAAAAACAAAAAAAACAAGCAAAATAAATAAAAAGGGGAAAAAATCAATAAAAAGCAATCTTGTCTTTAATCAAGTCTAATTCCACATGATAGGATTAATGATAATGATGGTTGGAATGGATGAACCCAATAAAGGATACATGCAAGGGGAATAAGTGGTAATAAAACATCTTGAGATAAGATGAATGATAAAGCCTACCCTAAATAGGGTAAAAGTGGTGAGTTAGAGTGATTTTCTCCAATAAGGTAGATTTTGGAAGGACACATCCTAAGGACTTAAGATTGATCAAGGATATTTGACTAGACTTAAGACAAGACAAATGTTTTCGGATTTTGGTGGTTGTATATATTTTTTAGAGATCTTGGCATTTTATGATTTTAGGATGTTTTAATGTTATGAATGTTTTGGATTTTATAAAATTTTGAATACATTTTAGTTTTTGGCATCTCAACTCAATGGATAATTACAAGTTATAAAATGATTTGACTCATAAAATTAGTGAGAGCATGGAACATAGAATTGAAAAATAGTGAAAACATGGAATATGGACTCAAAAAATAGGGAAAATATAGAATGGGAAGTTTTATGAGTGTTTATATCATTATACCCATAAGGGATCACTATCAAAGGGAAAACCTATTCTATCACTAGAATGAATGTAATAACAAATGACTGGATTGGAATGATTAGATTATATAATAATGGATGATAAGTGGATGATGAATATCTAAGGACCATTTCACATGGGAACCAAAATTTTCAGTCATATAAGTGTCCCTAAGATGATATGCCAAGAGATTTTATAAAATAGGGATTAGAACAACTTCCACTTTCTTATGAAGACCAAGATGGGAAGGAAAAGTGGACCAGGGTAGGATTAATAAAAAGATGGTTTAGGACAGGGTAATATGATGGGAATGGAATGGATTTAAATGTAGATAAGGATGCCCCCTAAGTTTCAAGGTACCTATAGATAAAAAATTATTTACACATGATGCATAAACCTAGTTTTATCATGGTACTTTCCCAAGGCACCAAAAACATGGTTTTCACCATTAGACAAATTACTTATCTTTCTCTTTTGATTTGATTTTATTTTTTTTAATTTTTGGCATCTAAACTTAATGGAGGATTATGAGATGCACAATTTTGAATATTTTATCTCTAAACCATACCAATTCTTAATAACTTCTCTACTATAATGCTAATGTAGGTTGTATTGATGCTATTGTGCTCTTCATTGGTCACTGATTTTGACTCTTCCAAACCTATAAATAAGGGGTCTTCATAGTATATTAAGAAAAGAGTGATACCATGGAGGGTACATATGGATAGGCATTGGAGAAATTATTTTATTGGATAATGGAATATATGTCATGAATGAATAATAAGATCACAATGGAATGTATAGTGGTTAAAGGAGAAATAAAAATTGAGACTTTCAATCACACATAGTGTTGTTGATTTCAAATTTGACTTGATTTTGGTTGTGGTGGGGATGATATTGAATTTAATAATTTATTAATCAAGAAATGTAAAACTAATTAGCTCAGTTATTGGTTTATTGAATAAGTTTTCACCAACAAAGTATTCTTAATTGTTCTAATTTAGATTTCCCAATAGTGTCTTGAAAAAGGTTTCATTAAGGGATGCTAATAATTAATTTTAATTGTCCCTTAATGCCTTAAGTAAGGTTTCACTAAATATTTATGATTTTTTATTTTGTTTATCATCTACTACCTCAAACAAGGTTTCAATAGAAGATGTTGATTTTATACTTTGATTATCCCCTAGTGCCTCAAACAAGGTTTCATTATGAGATTTTATTGTTCTGAATATTATCTTTGATCTCAAATGATTATACCACTATAATGTTCCCATTAAATAAGATAAATAATGTGTGATTCTATTGGTTCTAATCAATGTCTTTTAGAGGTGGAATATTGATATAATGGCTAGGATTGTTAATGGTAAATGCATGTATAATGTCAATGAAAGGGGAATAGATAACATAATCCTTATAGAGGTTACTAGGAGAACTTGTTTTGATGTTGAAGGAATCATCCTCAAAATATATGGAAGGATCATAAATATATTCAATATGATCTATAAGAAGTGGGTAGCTGATGTCGTAACATCTACTAAGGTATGTTGATTCTAAAATCAATGCAGATAATTTTAACTCAAATGGATTTGGTAGAAGTATATAACCAATGTTATGATATCCTCCAATATATTTTAATTCTAAAGCTGATTCTAATTCAAGAGGATATAAATTTGATGTTGAGAATGATATTGATTCTACTTCTGATGCTAAATATAATAGTGGTTCTAGAATGTAACCCAATTTTGCCATTGGTTCTAAAATAGAACTTGATTTTGATGTAGATGTTGATCCTGAATCTGGGTTTGATAATAAATTTGATATTAATTTAAATTTAGCCACAAATAAGGCTTGTTTAATTACATTAACTACAAATATTTTTTTCACTATGCACTTGGAAATAAAGGCTATGGGATGAAGGAATTTTTAGAAATGAAGAACTCTAGAGGATGGTAGAAAAATAGATAGTGGATCAATAATGATTCAAAGATGGGTTCATCAAATAAGGGTTCATAAAATATAGGTGAATGGTCATAGAGAGGCTCTTCAAATAAGGGGTCATAAAAAATAGAAGGATGGTCAAAGGATAACTCATAAAATATGGGTGATTCAATGAGAATGTCAAAAATGGGTGATTTGTCTTGATCATGACTTGGAAGTGGAATAGTCTAATTATCATTGGGAAAATTATCCTAGCATATCCATAGTGAGTGATTATCATATTTCGATGAAATTGGATCTTTAGTGAAAAGGGGGTATAAGGCTAGATTAATAAGAGATGTAATTCAAGATGAATTTTGTCTGATTAGAAAGAACAAGTTTATTGCTTCATTGCTTATAGATGTACTAGGGATTAAAGTTTGATAGGATTGTTATGACTTAATCATGATATATCTATGGTCAATAAAAACTTAGACATATATATTTAACCTACCACATTAGTTAAGTGAATGGCCTTGAATCCTATGATACAATATTCTTGTTTTTGGTACCAGTTAGATTTAGGCTCATTTTTACCAAAAGGCTTAGTATATGGATACATAAGTTTATTTATTTTAACCAGTTGGTAAAATATATGTTCCAAGGATTCATTAAATGGATTTGAAATTTGGCATGAATTTTGTAATTTATAAGTCAAATGGGTATGGGATAAATGTATCAACATGGGTTCCCTTTTGCTAGCATGACCAAGATCAAGTAGGTAAGATTTATAAAAATTTGTAATGGGTGCCATTGAACGAATAAAAAAATAAATAGAATATTGATTGAATGAATTACCCATGTAAGGGTATATTCAAGGGGAAATATTGGATTGGAATTGGATTCAAATGAGAGAAAGGATAGATGTCATGACTTCATCATTCCCAACTGACAAGTGTAAGAGATTGAACACAAAGATAAGGATATGAATTGGAAAAGACAAGAGAAAACATTATTTGAAAAAGAGAAATTAAATTTTTACTTGAATTGAGATAAATTCCAAACAACTTGATTATGAACAATTGATTTTGAACATAATTGACTAGATTGGACCTAAACTTGGAACAAACCTAGACAAAAATAGGAAAATATGATGTTTGGAAATAACCAAAGAAAGACTTTCTAATTGAACATATTTAGTTTGAACACAAGGGAATAATATGGATTCTCAATTATAAATGACCTTAGAAATAATAAATTAGGAACAAGACTAGAATAAATTCAAACTCACACAGATAGAGTAGCAATATGATTTCAAATAAGAGAGGTGTGGTTTGAGACACACTTAAGACACAAGTGGTAGAAAGGACCAATTTGTACTTGGAATGTGGATAGATTAATGGTATAATTTCACATAAAGAAGGTATGAAATGTACAAGTTTGAACAAATTTAGACCAAGAACATAGACAAAGTGATGGTACACTTTTACAGAAAGAAGGTATGAAATGTATAAGTTTGAATAAATTTGGACCAAGAATATGGAATGAGTAATGCCTTTTTGTGTAGGTGTATGAAAATTATGAAAATTTTTTGACACCAAAATAAATCAAGAAAATACTCAATCTATCAACCCTATTTTAGTGGCTAACAAGATTACTCCATATTCATCAAGTCTTTTGTTATACTTTCCTTGAGAGAGGATAAAATTTAATATTCATTAAATAAATTATTACAGTTATTATTAGGGTTTTTACACCCCCATATCTCAAAAGGTTTGTACATAAAATATATATTCAAGGGTTTTTCTTGCATTAATGAATGTGTCATGGCCAAAGAGTCTTAAACTAATATTTTAAGGGCTTTCTAGATGGTCTTGATATACCTTTTGGTACATGGGTGCTTTAGAAATATCCATCAATTGAATGTGAGATATTGACAAAACACAAAATAAAACAACCCATACCTTTATTTTGAGCCTATTTTCAAGCTTTTTTTTAAGAATATCTAAATATTTTAGTTTTTTTCTTTCCAACTTTCTATTATTTTTTGCTTTCTAAATTTCGAAGAATTCATTCATGAAAATGACAAATTATTCTATTTTTTTTGCTAATAGATGAAATCATCTAGTAATTGGTGAAATAATCATTGTTATATGTTATTTATTCTTTGTTCTCTATACAAGTTTTTGAAATTAGTGAAATCATTTTATTATTGATGAAATTATCAATTTCATCAATGAAATTGACATTATAATAGGTAAATTTTACTTTATTATCAATGAAATCATTTCTATTCATTATTTATCATCTTGGTCTATCTATCATAATTTATTATTATCTACAAAATCATTCAAGTTATCGGTAAAATTATTACTTTAATCAACAAAATTATTATACTATTGATGAAATTATCTATGTATTGATGAATTTTTTTCAGTTATCTCTCTATTTGGTTTTCTATTCATCGACAAATTTATCTTTATATCAGTGAAATTTCTCTTTTAATTGATGAAATCATCCAGTAATCAAACAAATCACTATATATCTATTTTGTTCTATGTTTTATTTTCTATTATTTTATAAGTTTTCTAAAATTAGTGTGATTATTTCTATCCAAATGGTGAATTAATTTTTATGTCAAAATTTGAGTGATAAAAAAACATATAAAATCAACCTCCTTTGCTTGTCAAAGACCTCCTAAGAAAAACTGCTTACCTTATTTACTTGCAGGTTCCAAAAGTGGGACGATTTATTCAAACAAACATCCCAATGTTTTATTCAAAGTTTGTTTTGAGTGATTAAAAATCAATTAAAATATCATTTTGGTGCTTAAAAATCAAGTCACATTTCATTTTGTGTTTTAAGAAAACTTATTTTATTTTCACGTGTTTTCATTTCATGCAAGTATTATTTATTGCTTCTTGAGTATGTTGTGGAGATATTCTGCACATATGATCTCCCATTTTGGGTGACTCAAAAACATAAATATTATATTTGTTTTAAATCTTGAATATTTGAATATTATGTTCTTCAATCACCCTTAGTGGGAGTTTCATGAATCAAAATGATAATACCTTCTTTTTTATTTTGGCTTGATGTTTGGGGTGTTATTGTCTTCTCATGAGTCCTTAAGGCAAAGTGAATGGAATGTAATTAATAGAATCATAACAACTTTTTTATCCAATAGGGTATATAAATTGAGGATACGCCAATGGTATCTTAGTTGGTAGACCCTTAGAGACTGGTTAAACGGGTAATACTTCAATGAATCTCTTATAGTTTGTATAGTCATAAAGGGACTAGACCCTTTGGTAAATGGACTGCAAGATCTCACATCTAATTGACGAATAGTTATAAAGCACCCACATACCACAAGGTATAATAGGACCATTAAATTCATTAAAAATATTAGTTTAAGACTCTTTGGCTATAACAAATTTATTGATGTAGGGGTACAAAGGTTAAAAACCCTTAAAGATATCTTTTATGTACAAACCTTTTGAGAAAAAGGGGTGTAAAAACCCTACTAATAACTACAATAATTTATTTAATGAATCTTAAAATTTATCTTCTCTCAAGGAAAATATATCAAAATACTTGATGAATGTGGAGTAACCCCATTAGTCACTAAAATAGGGTTGATAGATTAAGTATTAACTTGATTGATTATGGTGTCAATACTTTGTCATAATTTTAATACACCTACACAAAAAGGTGTTACTTTATCCATGTTCTTGGTGCAAACTTATTCAAACTTATACCTTTTGTACCCTCTTTGTGTGAAAGTGTACCACTACTCTCTCCATGTTTTTGGTCTAATTTTTTCAAACTTATACAGTTCATGCCCTCTTATTTTAAATCTTATTATTACTCTATTTATACAAGTCTGAAACTATTCTAATATTGTTCATAAGTTCTCAGTTCTAAGGTCATTTCTAATCAAGGCTCCATTTTATTCCCTTGTATTCGAGTCAACTTTGTTCAAATCCAAATTTTCTTGTGTAAATTTCTAAATGTCTTATTTTCCCATTCCCATCTAGATCTAGTCCAAAGTTCATATCTGATATGACTCATTATACATAAGCCGCATGGATTATAATGCCATTTATGAGGATGATTGGGCTGAACTTCAAACTAATCCATTCACATATCAACCCACTTCTCCCCATGAACAAGAAGATTTTATGAATTCAAACAATGTATAAGTTCACCAAAGTATGTATGAGGAAGTAGAATTGATGTATGATTCATTTCTATACAAATTTGAGAAACACATGTTTGATCACAAAAAAATCATCTTTGTGAGTTTATTAAAGCTAAGTGTCAAAGCTCCTCATGATTTTCCCATAGAAAACATGCATCAAATATCACCACCACCAAATACTATCCAAATTAATTAATATAATGATGACGAACCACCTTCTAGTCATGATCCCCTAATTATTCAAATGTCCACAAATCTAGAAATGTCTAAGAAATAGAAGGAGATAATTATAGCTTCATCCCAAGCCTCACCTAACATCCAATCTCAAGTATGAATAATGAGTAAAATATTCAATGAACTTTCTAATTTGGTACTTAATTTAGGAAATAATCCTAGACTTGAGCATCCAAGCAAAGATACGTTAGTTGAATAAATGTCGAGGTAATCATTGTTATTTATCAAATTACACCCAAAGATATTTTATAACCAATTATATAAGATCTCCAAAAAATGTATCCCAATACTCATGAAGTTGATAGTAATCCCATGTATAAAATTCCACCATACAGATTCCCTCCAAGTAGTTAAAAAGATCAATTTATCCCTGAAAAGTCACTATACAAAACATTCCTTCTAATTCCCATGTTTCCCAATGCAATTCTACCAATGTTTCCTCTAATGCACAATAAAGAGTTCCCTTAGTCCAACAAGTTGATTCTACTCAAGAATAAATCCATGTCATTCAGTATTAAGTCCTTAGTCAAATAAAATAGCTTCCTCCTACACAATAATGTATTTCCATTGCATAGTCTAATCGCACTGAATATCACATTCCACCTACAAAACAACTTATATCCATTCTTTATTCCACTCAAAGCCAATACAAATACCCATCTAACCAATCAAACCTGATAAATAGAGATAATAATTCTATTTGGTTAGGAAAATAAGTTCTGACTAATCTGAAAATATCCTAATTCCATTCTCAACAAAATAATCCCCCACCTTATTCTAAAAATACTACCTTCTCTTAGGAATTATAGGATATGAAAGATGCAATATCAAGAGTAAAAGTCAAAAATCAAATTTGAAAATACAAACTGGATCATATATATTCATATCCATTCGATTCAAGTATTTTACTAATATGACTTCCATCTCATTTTGAGATATCAATGTTTGATAAGTATAAAGAAAAATGTGAACAAAGAGAGTACCTCAACCCATTATTTATTGCCTATTAAGAGGTCAATTATAATGCTAATTTATTACTTCAATTATTTTCACAAAGTTTGGATGATCTTATTATAGAATAGAATTTCAAAATAAGTTAGTTCATGTATTAGTACATAAAAAAATGATAAGAATAAAGAACTAACATATTAGGCCTACGCCCTTGAAGGGAATGGATCAATAGACTCAAGAAACTAAATGAGCAAAACATAAATAATGCCTTCCCTAAATGACTCTGCCCTAAGATCAATGTATTAATCTTTCCTGTGCCTAGATTTGGTACTCTAAATCTTTGTCAATGCGGTATGGCAAGTGCCTCCAACATATCTTCTTGCATCAATTGGTTCTGGCTCTTGATTGGGTGAAAATGAAATAAGGTTTGAAGCTTTCTACATATATTTTAGCATAGTTTGTTTGCACCTAAAAAAGCTTAACAATTATGGTCATGGCTATTGTATTTATATTTTTCCAACTCACTCCAACCCATATATGGTTAAGTTTTAGATTATGGTAAAAACAGGTTTTGAAGGGGCCCCAAAACCCTTTACAAATCAAAAAATAAAGCAATAAAAACCGCCTGGACAGGCAAACCCACTGAACAACAATTGAAAAACTAGGTTTTACATGGACCTGAAACCCCCAAGATAAACCAGACAAAGCTCCCCAGGTTTTTCAATAACCTGAAACCAAAACAATAAAACCAGGCTCTACAACCTAAAATAGGAACCCAAGTTTTACAAGGACCTGTAACCTAAAAAAATCCATGCAATAATAGATCTACACGTTTTAGAGCTACGTTAACATGGGAAGGGGTATATGGGAGCCATATTAACATCCGCCTTCAGACCCCATCCCTGACCAAACAAACCCCAGAACCAGCACCGCCATCGCCCCAAACGTCCATCCGATCGTCAGCCCATTCTCCCCCATATATGGTTAAGTTAAGTTTGGGAGGTTAAATGCATTTATGCTTTGGGAGAAGGGAGTATTAATTAGTAATATCTGCCTTAATAATAATATTTGACCCATTTATGTTGATATTTCACATTTTTTAATTTGAGGTTGATGACATCATCATATTCTTTATATTTTTTGAAATATGAATTTCCAATATTAAATATTCATTAATTTTTTATGTATTTTTTCACTTAAGCTTTTAATCTAGTTTTCTTTGTTTAATGATTTTTCCTAGCCTTTTTTTTATTCTTCAAAATTGGTTGCTTATTTTTTTAATTAAGGTTAAAGGTAGGGACTTTTTGACTAGGGTCCCCAAAACCTAGAAGAAGTACAAACAAAAAGAGAACCAAAGAAATAACCAAGCCCTCAAGAGAAATAAGGTGAACCAAACATAGAAAAAACTAAAAGACCACCAAAATACAATCTAAATAGTGTGAAATAAATGTCAAAAAGAAAAAACAATTACAAGAGAATAAAAAAACAACTACATATTGTAATTTATAGCAACATCCTCCCAATAACTTTCAATACATTTAAGGTTTGAGTCGATCTAAAGAATCAACTTTTCCTTATCAATGTTTTTGAAGCATTCACTATATTTAATGTGTTTTCCATTTCCCTTGGAATATGTCCTCATTTCAAATAATTACCCCATGTGTGCTCTTAGATTTTCCACATTTTTTATTCCTTCATGCATATACACCTTACTGTAATTAACCAAAAAAATGATATTTTTTTAAGTTTATCATTTGCATATTCAAAAACACTAACCCTCTCTCTTAGCCCTTGAATTTTCATATTGTGATCATTATCATAATATTTTTGTGTCAGTCTATAATTATCCTACTACAACATTTTCACTCTACCTTTTAGTTCAAATAATTCACTCATAAACCACTTCATTATCAATTTTTTTAAGTTGAGTTCTTCAATTTTATCTGTATTTTATTTACCTTTTAGAGATTAAACCAAGACATTGAAATTTTCATTAGGATCATGAGACTGGGTACCTGTAACTTCCACCTCTTTCTCCTTAATACGATCCCTTATTTTTCTCTTGCTTGAGTTAGTTTTCTTAGTAAGAGAGATAATGTTATCCCTTTCAGACCCCTTCTAAATATTGGTGTCTTATTTACCTACAACCTTTTCCTCAATTATGATAGAATTACTAGTTGAATGCCCTATTTTTTAAGTGTTAGCAACCTTCTTACTTGAAGTGGGTGTATCTTTAACAACACTTCTTAGTTGGGTCCTAATTCCTATGTATTAAGATTTTGGAGGATTCTTAGTTGCACTATGTTCTTTATCCTTAGAAGTACTACTTCTTGGATATTTAATCCAAATCTTCTTCACTTCACTAACTTCAATATTCCTCATATCTTCTTTACATTTCTAAGGTTTTGGAAGTTTAGGGGTAATTTGATTCATCCCTTTGAAATATTTATGATGAGAAAGACCACTCCATGCCTAGGTACCTTGTATTTACCCTTTTTAACTTTTTAAATGGATGTTTCCATAGAAATAAAATGTATAATAGGAGACTCAAGGGTATATCATGCCTAAAGTAATTAAAAAACTAGTGAATAACATTAAACATACCTTTTATTTTAATGTAATGCATGAGGTGAAAAGCCACATCTCCAAATGGTCTTGGCAAGGATTCACAATCGAACCAATTTTACAAAACCTCTAGAGTTTATCCTTCTAACAAGAATCTATTTTTCTCCTTCTTATAGTATCTACCTATTTTATACACTTTAGTCACTTCCAACTCTAGACCAGTGACATGCATGATCAAATTTTTAGAGATATCAAGTAAAACTTCATTGATGTTTAAAGTTTTGTTATCCAAAGATTCCACAAATAAGGTCAATACATGCCTATCATGACCTTATGTTCTATGCATAAAGTTAACCATTACCCCTATCTAGAGAATATCCTAAATATCTTCATTGTTTTTTACCTCCTTAGACATTTTGGGTTCAATTATTTTAGGAAGACCCATGAGGAAAATAAATAATTTGATTGTATCTCTTCAATCTAAAATAAGGGTTTTTTGGGCTTCCCCAATTTAAAATTATAGTTTACTGTATATGTCTGATGTTATCTCACCAAAATATATCAATTAAGTGATTTACATAATGATAAATCTTAAACTAACCCTATCTTCCACCACACAGATCTAGAAGCTTCTCTCTATTTTTGTTAGAGAGGGCAAATGTATTAAAAATATCAAAGAACATAAAAAACATTAATAACCATAAAGTTCCAATTAAATTTATTATAATAATTGGATAATAACCCCAAATTATCAAAAAGTTTAAACATTAATAACCACTTCCTCATTAATCCTATGGCAAATATTCTAAGGTAATTTTTCTCTCATAATCTAGCTAGACAAACCCGAATATCTAACTCCCCTATTGGCTAACCAATCATGAATCTTGTTGCCTTCTTTATAGACATGTTTTATGACCATGTATTTCCTAAAGTATATAATTTAAATAGACTCATACACCACCTATATGATGGTCCAACTAACTGAGTTTTTTTTAAGACAATTTACTATATTCATTGAGTCCCTTTCTATGATGAGAAGATGAACACCCAATTATCTATCCAATTTTAAACCTCATAAGGCAGAAAGATATTTTTCCCAATGATTTTATTTGATCCCAATATCCAAAGAATAAACAACCATAAACTCCCCTTGGTGATCTCTTAAAATCCCTCTTCCCCCTGAGGGACTTGGGTTCTCTTTGGATGCTCTGTCAAAATTGAGCTTTAACTATCCAATATGAAGAGATTTCCTTTTAGTCCTCTTTCTTATTCTATCTATGGGATCACTCTTACCAAAGCATGAGGCATCAATTTTCCAATTTAAATCCAATTTTTTTGTACATTAGCAAGCTTTTGCCTTTTTAATTGGACAAAACATTAAAATTTTCCACAATAGCCTAGAATATCTTATTAACAAGAGTCACACTTGTGCATTTTTTATTTCTAAAATTTTTGATGCTTATTTCACCCCAAATTCCCTAAATGACATGAGGGAATGTGAGCTTCCATATTTTATTTAGAAGATAATTTTGAAAAGGACACTCCCAAGACTACTAAAAGTCAAACATAGAACTAGAAAATAACCAAAGGACATTAAATTTGGTAAGGAAGAAGCTTCAAACCTTATTAGCATAAGGATAATCCACTATCAAATTAAAGACTGTTTCATTATCATTTTCACACAAGGGGCACTTGTTGGTCAAAATAAAACATATTTTCCTTAAATTATCCATAGATAAGATTTTGTTTTGAACAACCACCCATATAAAGAAGTTAACTTTGAGGATCAGATACTTGTCCCATAGCCTATCCCATTTCACCTCATTTTTTAGAACATTAGCCATCAAATTATACCTAGATTTAACTTGATATTGTCCATCAATAGATTATTTCCAAAGTAATTGATCTTCATTGGTGGTTTATGGTAGGTGATGGGTTCTTAACAAATTTTTTAAATTAGATAAAATAGTATTATCTTCCTGGTTTAAATTATCAATACTCAAACTTTTATAACTTATAGAACCTTCTAGAATCTACCAGTAATCATGAACTTTGCTGCCATATTTGTTTTTAATGTGATGCTATATTCACTACCATGGTCCTAACAAATTTAGATGATGATCTAAAATACAAGTATCTTTCCAAAAATTGATTTTCATACCATTTCCTACCTGCCATTTTGAACCTAAGGAGATTAGATCTTTTCTTGAATTAAGAAAATTCTAGAAGTGAGAACCTTGAACATATTATTCATCTTCAAATATAAATATAGGATTTATGACTTATAAGTATTGAATCTAAAAATAGTAACCCAAGTACTATTAATTTTGAAAAATTTCCAAATAAATTTGGAGAGAAGAGCTTTATTCATCCAATTTAATCTTCAAATGCCTAAACCTCCATACTTTTTTGCTATGCAAAATTTTTCCCAAGGCACCAAATGAATTCAATTTCTCTCTTAAGCTTATCTTTTATGCTCTTAGGTAGGTTGAAAATAGAATGAAGATAGACTAGAAGACTCTAAAAAACACTTTTGATAATTAATAATTTGCCCACCTGAGATATAAGCTTCCATTTCCAACCATCCCATTTTATTTGAAATATTTGTACTAATGGATTCTAAGCTATGATTGGGAGATTTTTGCTAAAGAGAAGTATGCTAAATATGATGGAGTATGTTTGATTTTTTAGCCCAAGATTTGAGTAATTTTGGTTTACCTACCCAAAGGTATATTGAAAAAGAAAATTGAACTCTTATCAAAATTTACCTTTTGGTTTGATGCTTTTTCATACATGACCAGGATATGTTTTAAAACTCTTGCTTATTGAATGGATACCTCTGCCATAATAATAGTATCATCAACAAATTGTTGATGAGATACCAGATCCATATTTCTAGTTGGCTTAAACCTTTCAACTCTCCTATTATCACTACATTTGAAATAAATCTACTCAAAGATTCAACCATAATTATGAATAGGAAGGGGGATAAAGGATCTCATTGTCTCACTCCTTTTCCACTTTTTAAGAAACCTTGAGCCACTCCATTAACAAGAACCAAAAATATGAAAGTAGAAATACAAGACTTGATAATTTTCCTAAACTTGTCCTCAAAACCAGATTAGCTCATGAATTTATCTAAAAAGCTCCAATATAGTCTATCATAAGCCTTTTCCATGTCTAATTTTATCACCATTCCATCACTATGAATTTTATCTATAGAGTATACCAATTCATGTAAAAAAATAATCTCATCTTGAATTTGTCTTCCCAATACAAAACCCCCTTATTGAGCCTCAATAATAGCTTCAATAATTGGCTATAACCTTATAGAAAAAAAATTGGTAATGATCTTATAAATGGAGTTACACAAGATGATTGGTAAAAAATTATAAAATTTCACAACTTCCTCCTTATTTGGAATTAAAACAAGGAATATATGATTAAACATTTTAATAATTTGAGCAAAATCAATGAATTCATTGATTGCATCTACTACATCATCTCCAATGATATCCTAGAACTTATAAAAAAAGCTATTGGAAATCCATCAGGGCCTAGAGTTTTATCTAGGTTCATTTTTAAAATGACAAATTTAAGATCTTCATTAGATGTGGTTGCAAAAAGAGCTCAATTATTTTCTTGGGTTACCAATTCTAGGATAGCATGAATAAATTCTTGTTCAAATCTGATATTTCTTCTGAATTCATTCTTAAACAATGTTTTGAAGAAACTTACACTCTCCTAATTAATGAGATCTCTATCAGAGGTGATTTGTCCTTCTCTATCTATGATTTACTTAATGGAGTTATGAGCTCTATGCTTCAAGATGGACATATGGAAAAAGTGGGTATTTCTATCCCCCTCATTGAGTCATATATTTTTTTGATTTTTGTCTCCATATACTCTCTTCGCTTGCAACTATAGTGTGATACTCACAAAGAAGCTATTTTTTCTTTTTTTGAATGTCTATATCATACCCATTCCTTTCTATTTCATACTTTAGCATATAAATTTATAAATTTAGAGATTTTTTCTAAATAATAACATTTCTAAATACCTATTTATTCCATTATCTAATTTTTAACTTAACATTATTTATTTTTTTAGCTAACTAGTACATGGATGAGCCATTCATACTTGGTTACCACCATTCCAACACTCTATCATGAATTTATGTATGGGTAAACCACATATGATCAATTCTAAATGGATATCTATTCTCTTTGGTAGAATTATCCACTATATTCAGCTCTTGTGGGTTATGGTCTGAACCTACCCAAGGTAAAGCCTTTAACATAAAATCCTTCTACACTAACCAATCCATAAAAAATGAAAAATCTATCCAATCTACATTGAATAACATTTTATCCAACCCCTTGTTAATCCAAGTGTATTTGGAGCCTTTTAATTCCACATCAATTTTATTGTTTAATTAGAATGGTCAAAAACATCAATTTGTTTGGTCATATTTTAACTAAAAGTGAATTAGAGGAAGGTGACAATTGATCATAGGGTAATAGCCCAATAGGAATTCTTTGACATGAATTTACACATGCATGTGACACATATAGATGAATCATAGGATTTCAGTGATTGAGAACATCAATTTGCTAAATCATAATAGAAACATAGACTAATTAGAACAAAATAATAATTACATATAGGGTAATGCCTTAATTAGGGACATATTGACATGGTTTGGTACTTTCATGTGATGTGTACAGATGAATTAGATCATTTTAATGATTTTGGTCTAGTTTGTGCATTATTGTAGAAAATCGTTCAAAATTATAATTTTGGCACAACAATGGTAAGAATTGGATGCCTACATTTCACCCCTATTTGAGAAGGTGTGGTGAGACATTTGGTTAAATTAATTAATTTTTAAATAATAAAAAGGTCACTTATAATGATCATAATTAGAAAAAATAAATTCATTCCTAATTTCTATTAAATTATACATGATTTGAAAAAAATGGGGTTACGAAAATGCCCCAAATAATGTTCGGGTGGCCCATGATGACCCCTCGAGGGGAGGATGGAAATTTTTTTAATTTTGATGGGTTAACCCTCAACTAGAAGAAATAAACATGTACTTCAGCCAAAGAGACTAAAAAATGGAGTAATTAGAAGATAATGGCTCAAAAAATAGATAAGCGAGGCTAAAAGGAACCTCCCATGAAGAAAAGGGGTAATAATAGGTCGAAAGGGAAATTCAAAATTTTAACTATAAATTGATCCTTGGGGGGGTGAAATTTAGTCATTTTCACCCTCCATGATTAGAAACTTGAGCTCTAACCCATGAAAATGAGAGAGATGAGAATAATGGCTAATATCCCATACCATTAGTGCCTTAGAGAGTAGGTTTTAGAGTACTAATGACCACTGAGGAGTGGATCATCGGTAGGTACCATTTTTTGTATTTGATTTTAGTTTTAATAACATTTTTTAGGCCTTAAAAGTAGGTGGAAAATTAATCTCACTAGTCTTGAAGAGATAAAAATAGTGAGATCTATAATGCAAATAGAGGGAACACCATGAAACTGATGAGCTCCTAATGAAATCGATGAGATCACTAAAATAGATGGAAATCACCAAAATGAAGAAATCTCTTTTATCCTTGAAAATCATCATAATGAAAAAAAATGTGGGTCTAATGATGGTATCATAGATCAAATAATAGTCTCACTAATCAAATCGTGTATTCACCAATCAAATGGTGAAATTGCCAAACAAATAATTATGGCATGATAATGGTGATGTTGATAAAAATAACAAGGTCATCCTACTAAATAATGGGATTGACCTACATAGTAGTGAAATCTCAATATGGAGGAATAAAATGACAAAGTCAACCCATATAATGGTGAAGATGCTTTGTAGAATGATGAAATCATCAAGGAAAATGGTGAGGTTTCCAAAAATGGCAAACAATCTAGGAAGAAGTGAAAACTAGGATAGAAGAAAATTTTTCTATGTCCAAAACTAAAATAAAATGGTAGATTTATCAATTAGAAGAATAAAAATAAATAAGTGAAAAATTTTATTCTATTTGGGTAATGTTATGCAAGAGTATTTAGGAGTTGTTATAACACAAAAATGATGATCGTGGGTCCTATGCAAACTTGGGATTATGATAGATGAGGTTATGGAGCTATTGGAGGTGATATATTTATGACATATATATCATGTTCTTGTGATTAAATTTGATCACACTTACTTGATAATGTTATTAGAGCATTGGATTTTAGAGACATCCACCTTCCATCTATTGACTGGAGGGGTGACTAGGACTCTAGAGGATGTTCATCATATTATGTAGGTGTTACTTCAAGGTTGATAAATCTATTAGATAATGGTGGGAATGATTACTATTTTAGAATATCTAATTAGAGTCATATGCCTATTTATTAGTAAAGGGTATATATATATTTATGTGTTGGAGGACTTGGATTGGCCTCCAATGAATGTTCCAAGAGTATCACCACCTTCACCACAAAATGTAGTTCCCCAAGAGGGACTGATTTTGATGGTTCTTATCAATGACCTCTTGTTTCCTCATAAGATTGGTTGATATTTTTAGATTAGGATGATATGGATAGTGTGATACATGATGGATCATACTACACATTTTTCATGAGGCCCAAATATATTGGCACAATTGTATAAAGATATATGCATGATTGCATACTAAATAGGGAAGAATATTGGGTATAACACTCTCCTCTAGGTTTGGGCTTGGAAACATATGGATATAGAGTGACTTATTGGAATTTTTTTTTAGTGGATACCTAAATATATAATGGCCTATAGATGGGTTTAGATAGGTGTAGGGTATGAGGTCACCATGGGGATTTATACTTATATAGGCATGCCATTAATAGATGGTGGATGGATATTTTATCTAGCAGCCATAATTGGAAAATGCAGTTAAGGTGGATAAAGGATGACTTTATTTTCTAGTACATGATGATGCCTTGTTATATTATGGGTTACCATGAATTTATCATGGAGATATATATGTTGAATCATGTGAAATGACATTTCAACTTCCAATAGGGTGTGTTATATGGACCCCACTTTTTTTCACATGTTACATGTGAGAATTGAGATTGGGGGATACCATTACCTAGGGCCTAGGCCATCACATATTTTTACATGGTATAACCTATAGTATGGGCTTATACATGTAGGGATACAAATTCTAGGATTATAGATGCCTATGTAGTAATGTGAATAGGTTTTTTACCCATTCGCCTAACTAAATTATTGTCCCAATAGCTAGGGTAGAAATAGAAGAGGGTAAAACAAAGGATGGATATAAGGGAGACCCTAATATAGGCTTAAGTTCCTACACAATAGGTAATCACATAGGACATTCCATTACAAATAGTTTAGGCTTAGGTAGTGCAATAGATGATATAATAGGCTTTACCGTAGTTAGGTGTCCATGATGAAGATGAGGGATTAGGGCCTTTAAGAGATATATGTATGGCTAAGATATTAAGGGGAGGCTCAGGACATGGTTTAATGATAGGATAGGCTAGGGCCTTTGGTATAATTATGGATGTAGACATGGGTACAAAGGAGGTTGGGGCCTCTGACACAGGTACATGGGAGGATAGGTCCTTCAACATAGGGAGGTCTACAAAGGACCAATATCTCATTGATAGGATAAAAGGTGAGATATCAACATATTAATAAAAAATTATAGGCCTAAAATAGGAGGTGGCTTGGCTATAGGCACAACTAGCCACAACCCAAGGTGAGACCACCATATTATAGGGACTTATCATAGCCTAAAATTATGAGATTCATGCTTTGAGAAGGTAAGTGGCTTAGTTAACAAGGGTAAAATCTTAGTTGACTACATGGTATGTAGAGATATCCATAGTCATAGGTGAGAGAGATAGAGCTTGGGTAGACCTATATATGACTGCTAATTAGGTACATAGGCTATGTAATGAGTTGGATGAGGCTTTATTGGTGGTATCATATTAGGGAATGTCTAGATCATTAGTCAATGTGATTATGGCCAAGGATGATGCCTTATATGTGAAGTATAATATCTTATGTGCTAAGGATGATATTTATTATTATCATAGACTACATGAGGCCATGGTCCTAATGGAGGGTAGAGCACCTAACTTCTAAGAGTATTATAGGACATAGAGGACCAACATGAATTTTAGGTCTAGACATATGATAGGTTTGAAGAGATTAATGGCACAAAGAAATACATAGTGGGTAGTGATGGATCCACTACCACTATGACCACCACCATCACCAGCTTCCATCACAAGATAGATTTGATCAAAATCCCCATAGGGATGGCTAGGACTAGAACTGACTTGTATCTCTAATATTTTGACATTGTACTATGATATGTATATGTATTTTCTTGATGCATACAACATGTTTTTTGAGATATATATTATATTCATTTTGGCTCATGGATTATTTTACATGGACTCTTAATATTATTTTGTGATTTTCTTTGCTTTCTATTTTAACTGCAATGTTAGACATAGATATTGGATTAGAATATGGATATGGATGTATATTTGTTTACCATGATTCAATTACCTTCCATGTTTATCATTTTTAGTTGTTTTTGTTATGATATGATAGTATATGCTAAAGTTATGAGATGCACATCCTTAATTAGCATATGGATGTTGATTTATTCATGTCCCTAATTAATTTTTTATAGATTAGCTTAGGATATGTGTATCCTAAATTAATATATAAAGAGCCATATATGTTGGTGAAATGAATGGATAACATGATTGGATGAGTAAGCTAGGAGATGCACATCTTGTAGTATCAAAAAGAGTCATGTTTGTTTCCAATGTTTGGATCATGATTGGATTATGATATCCTGGTTAGGTAATGGATAAGTAATATGGTGCTTAGATATGTTATTAAATTCCAAATTTTTGTAAGATTAGAGCACTTGGTGTCTAATTTGTAAAATTAAATTATGCATCGTAATTATGAACAACATATAATAACATTGGATTTCAATGATGAATGGATCGGTTTAAATTTGAATATTTACAACTTAAAATGATGATATAAAACACCAAAACCTAAATTAAAAACATAATTTTTTAAACAAAAAACAAAAATAAATAAATCCAAATGAAAAAATAACCATATTAAGAACAAGATACAAATTATGAAGACTTAAGTGGAAACAAGATGTAAAAGACATAAACAAATAATATAGCAATCTAAATATGAAAGTAAACAACTCAACTCAAGTTAAGGTAAGACTCAAGTGGTTTTCAAAATGTATTCAGACATGACACTCAAAACTAAAAATCAAATAAAATAATAAATAAAAGACACAAGACCCAATGTAATTAAGATAAATAACTCAATGTAAGCAATCAATAATTATGCATGTGTAGTGAATAAGGTATTATGTTTAGATTATGAATAGGCTACCAAAGTAGGGGGAATGGAAGAATAAGGAAGGGGTGGTTGAGATGACTCCAAATATGTTATGGAAGTGGATAGTACCTATATAACCCCATAGACACCAAATTCAAGATGAACTTTAGGCCAAATGTAGTTCTCCCAGGGATATGGGATAAAAGAAAAATTATGATAAGTATAAAATAAATGAGTAATAAATTGAAAATAGGAATGATCTTGCAAAAAATAGTCAGAGCGTAAAGGCACAAGATTGATATAAAAATAGAGAGATCATAAAGGCATAAGGTACAATGAGATGTTAATAAGAGTGGTCTAGCTGACTGGACTTGCCCCATGTATCCAATTTATGCCTACATAGTACGTGTGGACCTAAAGTTAATGTAGTTCTCCCATAAATGGTAGTGTAATGAAATAATGAAAATTATGAACAAAATTAAATGGAAATCCCATGCATAATATGACATAGCTTTGAAACCCTCATGGGGATTTTAAGCCCATGTTCCCTAACAAGGAATGTTTTTGGTATTTTGTCTAGAATTTTCAAATGTTTTTTTATTTTTTGGAATAAATAAAACAAGGGAATATGTTCAAATGTATAATGAATCATCTAGAAAAGGAAACGAGTGCTTAGGTAGAGGCTAAAATAATAGATAAACTAATTAGAATGGTCTTCCTCTAAAAACTAATAGTAGAACCTAAGGCAAATGGGAATACCATATAACAACAAATAGGAACAAAATGACACATGATGGGGAAATAATAATAGAAGGAGAAATTAAAATAAGACTCAAGAAACTATCAAATAGGTGAAACCATATGTTGACATGCCCTGAGATACTGGCCCATAAAATAAGTTGTTGATGCTAATGTTGATCAATTTGAGCTACCTATAAAATATTCACTGAATCTATATGCATAATAATTGGTTCATAATCAAGCTCTTGACTGGTAATAGGATTAGAATGGCCTAGGATAATAAGCAAGGGAAATTAGGAATGATCTAGTAGGAGAAAAAAGAATTCTTATTTAAATATAATTAGAATGGTCTAGGGAGGTGAGTATAAATGATCCACATAACATAATAATAATGGTCTAGGGAGTATAGTAGGAGGAATAATAATGGTCTAGGTAACAATATAAATAGGTGCCCCCAATCATGGGATCTCATAAAAAATGAAACAAAATAAAATTCAAGCACAAAAATGCTTGAGGTGCAATATGTTCATGGGTTCCTCAAGCTCCTGTCCATGTGGGGTGGCCAACCTATATGCCCTAAAACCATAATTTATAGTGACTACAAATAGACCCAACCAATTGGCTTCAAATTTACCTTTATTTTTACATTTGGCATTGGTGTTTTTATGATTTTATTTTAGGACCAAGTCACCAAATTTAAACTCCCTATGGAGAATGCATTATTAAAGATACGATGTAGCTGGTAATGATAAAATTGCAAATGGTCTAAAGTGACCAAAAGCTCCAACTCTTGCAATAATTTGGTCATTCTATACTATTCATCATTAATAATTTCTTATAGTAAGATGTGCAATGAGGGTAACTCGATCTTGATATGGATAATAGACTCTAAACCAGATAGTAAGGAGTAAAGTGTAGCTCCTATATGGGTTCAATGACTAGTAAAGTAAGATCAGAGGGTAGGTAACAACTGTAGACATCCAATTTGTATCACTATTATTCTTAAATTATCAATCTAAATGATATTATATGACAATGCATAATCTAGACCAAAATCACCAAAAAAATCTAAATCATTTGAACCTAGCATGTATAGGTGTTGATTTGTGCTAATATATCCCTAGATGGGGCAATGATTTTTATGTTATTATTATATTTTATTAAATCATTTTGAGTCAAATTATAACCATGTAAAATGATTTCCTAAACCATTTAATTCTTCTAATTTGGTATCACATGTCACATGTATGTGTTATTTCATGTCCATAATACCTTGACTAGGGTATTATCTCATACACAACTAACACTTTCTTATAATATACTCTAGTCAAATTATGACCCTATAAAATGACATTTATGACTAGGTTGATTAAGGATGCAATAGATTTCCAAAGAATTATAGAAAATTAATCAAAGCCACTTAATAAAATTAAACCAAATCAAAAGCTTACGTAAAAATTCCATGAAAGTTATTAAATATCTAATTACTAAAAAATGATTTATCAATTATGCATCATCCAAAGACTTCATCCATATGGTGGCATCCATAAACCATTAATGGGATAAATATCATAATTAATCCCTCTCATGCCTCATCAATGCCCCATTATTCAAAATTTTAATGAAATTGTTTATTTCTTATCTCTCCAAGATTGAATCACTCCATGGCCACACATCTTGATCTCAAGATGGATGATTAAGGTTAATCTTGTAATTTTTTAGAAAGTTATAAATGAGAGGGCCAAGACCACCATTTTTAACATTCAATTATACAAACTTACTATGCAAAAATTTCTATAGATAAGCTTTACCTATTCACATAAATTGACAAATTTTAAGATCCTAAGCCATTGATTCATAAAGAGATGATGGAGGCTCATGCTACTCTTCATTGACAAAGACTTGGAGCACTAAATATGAGGAAAAGCATGCTTATTGACTACTTGTGAGGGAGAATAGATACTTGGAAGGTTTGATGTATTCCTTTCTTAATTATCTCTTTGAAGTCATTAACAATCCCCTTTGAAGGAGCAGGCTTGATAAGTTAGGTTAGTATGCTTATTTTGGATATGTATTGACTAATGCACGATCTAACCTTGTCTCATAATCCTATCCTACATTCTGGTATGCCTTGTGGGACCATGAATCTCACACATCTCTTGATCCTTCCAATTTTGCTTTCATACCCTCTTTTGAGGCTATTTTACACTTCTTTTTCCCTCATTTTACATTTTTATGATGTCTAGACCAATCAACAAATTTGACCTATAAAAAGGAAAAATCAACCTAAACATTAGCGATAATGCCCTATGAAGTGGCAAAATCAACCTGAACAATAGTGAAATTACCCACATGAACAACGAAATCAATTTTTTTCTATTTTATGTATTGTTTATGTGTTTTACAGATAACAATAAAATTAACCTGGAGATTGGCAAGTTTGGCTTGTGAAACAGTGGGGTCACCAACATAATAGTGGGATCATCCTAGATCAGAACCTATAGGTAACTATTGTGTTTCTCTTATTTTCTCTCATTTTTATCATTTCAATATAATCACCCTACACATTGGTAGAAAAACTCTTCTAATTAGTGATATCATCCTGTAATTGATAAAATCACAAAATAATGTCTTTTCTATCTCTATATTTTAGTGAAATCATCTTAAAAAATCACAAAATCACACTATAGAATGGAAAAAATGCTTAGTATAAATATAGAATTGACCTGTGTCAAAAAATAGGTAACAAAAAAATAAGTTGCAAACTTATTTGACTATCATACACCCTTATTTTGACTTCTAAACTCTATTTTGTAGGTTTTAAGACACTTAGTTTCAATTTTAAAACAATCAAAAGTAAATTTCACTTCATATCTCATTTTGGTGTTGTAAAACAAACTTAAACTTCAGTTAAATACTCAAGAGCTTTTGGTTTTTTATTGTTATTATGTGTTTATTTTTAAAAACAAGTGTAGCATGTATGTTATCCCCTCGTGCCCTTTAGGGAACTTGGGTGATCCAAAAATGCTTCACTTTTTTTATTTTTATCACTTTTTCAAAGCATGGAATGAATTTACTAAATCCCTCCCCAAAATTCAAGTGATTTGGATGATCCTAAAATAACCCTAAAGCCCTTATATAATTTTAATTTCTTGCATCTTGGTTTGTGGATGGGAGTTTATAGCCTCTCCATGGGTTTTCTAGGGAAACATTGACCCAAGAATACATCTCCAAACATTATTTTGACCCCAATCCATGGTAGGGTTATATAAATTGAGCTTGGATTTTTGGGATGCTTATTTGAGTGGTTAAACAAGCTCTGTTAGTAAGAGATTGCCTCAGAATGTAGGTTTAACTCTGACATCACACTACACTGAGCAATTGACAAATGTAGTGGTTGTGAAAAGGACAAGCCCTTTTCACAACAAGCTATTTGATGAATATCCAAATGATGTGTTGTTCCCTAGTGTTAATCACACATATAAGACCATTTAGAACATATGAAAATTGATATTTTTTTAGAGAAACCCCACTTACCATAGAGTACTATTTGTATAGGGTGAGTAGCCCAAAGTTACAGGTCACCATATGATATCTTGAGAGAAGAGAGGGCCTAAAAACCCTACTTTTCATATGCATATAATTTTATTATATTTATAATTTATTTCCTCTCAAGAAGGAGTATATATATGGAATCCAAAATTACAAATCCACCTTGTTAGTTTTCTAGGATAAGATGTTCGCCTTGATGTTTTTCTTATTATTGTTTATTTACATGGTATTTTGAGTCTTAAAAACTATTTTTGAACTAAAAATGTATCAAAAATAAAACACTTGTTGTACACCCATTAATTTTTAAAAGAGGCATTATACCAATCAATACAATTCACTTTTTTTCTTGTTCAAAATTCAAATCACATCATTGTGTTTGTATTTCTAAAAGAGCATTGTTACACTACTTGTGTCAGTCTAAAACCATTCATCACTTTAAAAATCTACAAGTCCTTTTTTTAATCCAAATTTTAAATCTTGTCTTTCTAAGTTCTAATCTAAATGCTATTGGTTTCACCTTTCACATTTGGTTTGATTAACTTGGATGAGATTTTCCATTTGGACTGAAGGCTAATTTGCTTAGACTCTTGTTTCAATACATTCATATTATGGACTTAGATTATCTTGCATTTACACATGATCTAAGTTATTCGACCATTATACCTTATTTTCCATGTGAAACTATTATGTTTCCCATTTAGTTTTGGTTTTATGCTTAGTAGTTATCATGTTAGTTCACATCTTAAGCTTCTTATCTCAAGTTTTATTCTTTTTTATCTAAAAAGTCTTATTCTATATTCTCTAGCCACAACTCACTACATTTGTGCCTAAATTTTTATGGTATTAACATACTTTCAACTTATATTTTTGTGTGATAACTTTCACCTTAAGTTCCAAATATTGTTTTACCCTCTTCTAATTGACTATTTCAACCAACAAAGGTTGAGTGATTTTATAACCTCTTTCTTCTAATTATGTGGCACTATACCACTTCCTTTTATTATAGTCTCATTTTACCTTGTATTTATTTGATTGAAGAATATAAAACACCTTTTATACATTTGTAAACCATATTACACATCTTAACAAACATATAAAAACCATCAAGTATGACTCAAAGGTATACTCATAGTAGGTATCTTATGTCCATAGTTATGAGGAAGAGCATTTTTATAATGAAGAAGAACACTCCATTGTGTTTGATGATATCCAAACAATAGTAGGATATGAAAAAGGTTATTATGAACACCAAAATTTAGAAGACAAAGATGAATCCCTTTTAAGGATGATATAATTAGGAGCAAGATTACCACCAAATTTCCCAATGGAATAATTGCACATGTTTGTTCGAGTAGAGGAAAAATAGCAAATCACCCTCTAAATCATGTTAAAAAAATGAAATTTCTTCCTCTAGTAAGGGAAAGAAAAAAAATTATATATTTTACTATAAATGATCAAGATGTTACTACCAAGATTCATAATTAGTCAATAGTATCTAGACTAGCTTGTCATAGACCTAATAGCTTCATTACTTAAAACTTCAATTGACAAAACTAATTCTAAAGAGAAAGAACATACAATTAACCAAATGCAGTGTACCCAAGTTGATCCTACATATATGGTAGATCTTAGAGTTACTCCTAAAAATAATAAACCTTTAGATGCTTCACAACATGTTTAAGATGATATGGAACATACCTTTTTTAACCATTAGGGGACTCTCAACCCTTTGTAACCATAAGGAAAAAAAGACTCATCACAGATTGGGGGTATTGTTAAAAACACTTTATCAAGTTCATCTCTACCAACACATACCTTTTTGAACCTATAAATGACACTCCAAAACCTCTAGTATTCATATAGCACACAATGACAAATTCTTGGTGCTTCATATCAAACACATAGAAATCAATGATAAACTTACTCAAATCAAAGAGTAAACCCAAACCAAACTACTAGACATAGGGTTCATATCTCTACCAAGACCACCTAGGGGCACATTCCATCCAAAAAAAATTATATTCCACCAACCAATGCACCAAACATGCAAGAGTGGAATTATATAAAAGAGATAGTTTTAATAATTAAGATGTGAAACCAAATCAAGAAGTATAAGTTTGATTAGATATGTACATATCTATTTGACCTAAGCATTATCCAAGTCCCCTTCCCACCTCATTTTGAGGCTCCCAAATTTGATAAATACAAAGGGAAGGGTGAGCCTCGAGAACATATCCAAGCCTTTTTTCACTTTGCCAAGAAGTACCTTATAACAATGTTTTTTTTCTTTTCTTGTTTCCATGTAGTTTGGTTAGATAAGCTCTAGATTAGATCCTTAAATTTCCTAAGGGATTGGTGATAGACTAAAATGATTTATCAAAGAATTTTTTCAACCATTTATCTTACAACATTGAACAAGAGTTAATAGTGGTTGACTTATGTGATGAAAAACAAAGGAATGGGGAAATCTTTGCAGCATACTTACAGTGGTGAAAAACATTAGCTATATGATTTCAACACAACTTTCTAGATAAATAACTAGCTGATATTTTTTCATAAAACCTACACCTTGAGCTGGCTAATAATTTGTAATTCTCTTGTGACAACACATTTGAGGATATCATTGATAAAGGTGTGAAAATTGAGAAGGATTTCATTACTAGGGGCCTTGTAAATATTTATTAATAGGGTCAAACATCTAATCAGACCTAATCACCTGTTTAGACTACTACTATAGAGAAACCAAAAGTTTTTAACAAGAAAAATAACATGGTGGGAAATGGAGTAATAGAATCTAGGCACATACAAATGATGTAGGATCCTTCAGCTTTAAATTTTCAAATAACCCCACGTAATCCATCCAACACTTTGTAATGAGTTCCTCCATGAAGGGAATTTAATAAGTATAGAGTTTTCAACAAGCTGGGAGAGCCTATTGAAGTAGTGTTCTAGAAGATAGTAATGGCCAATTTGATTGTGTGGCCTATACCAAATTCTTTCCCAGAGGATCAACACAAACTCAATTGGTATTGGGAAGATGAGTTTTTTAATTTCCATCATATTATCGGCCATGTTATTTACCAATGCATACAACTAGGACATCTTATTGAGGACTTGATTGCAAGTGGCAGAATTGAAGTAAAGAAAATAACATAAAACAAAAATCAGGACATAGACATCTATAAATACCTATTTCTAAAACATAATCAAGTGTAACAAAGGAATAATCAAATTCAAGGTCAAGGCCAATGTCAACAGAATTAAGGTTAGAAGCCTAATTAGCATAATCATAATTAGGATCTTAATGCCCAAACTAACAACCTGGGTTATAGAAATATGCCTTATGATTATAATAACATGTGATGTGTTTCTATAAAAAATGTTTCCACCATCACTATTTAAAACCATGAACAATCCAATTCTTTCCTAAGTATTAGAACCCCTATTATAGGGTTAACACCCTCTTCCTCAAGTAACATCACACCAAGTTCAAGCAATTCCATTAAAAATCAGTTTTCATAAGTTACTAACTCTGGACCTCCATCCCCTTATTCTAGTTATAATGACTCTATGTTGAATAAAAATTGTGTAATCATAACTAGATGCTAGTGAGTTACAATCCAAGGCCATTTTCCTTCTTTTAATTATAATGGCTCCTTATCGACTTTAAATTTTATAATCATAACTCAATGCTCATGAGTCACTCTCCAAGGCCCTTTGTCTTCTTCTAATTCTAGACCAAATATGAACATTGTGCCTTCTGATCCAAAGCTGAACATTGTACCAGTCAAGGCCAAAACCTCTCATTCTTCCATTAAGACTCCATACAGAATTTATGACCAACTAAGTAAAACCTTTACACAAATTTATATCTTAGATCATTTACACACTTTAAAAGTTCATAAAACTATATTGGATGACTTCCTTTAGTAGTCTAATGTTCCTAAAGACATCAACCCAGACAAATTTCATATGATTAAGTACATTTATCCCCAAGACAACAAATTACATTTGATCAGAGAGATATGCGTTCCCTTAGTCCAAGCCACAATAACCCCTTGTACATTAAGGTCATTATAGAAAATCACAAAATAAAGTGGGTCCTTATAGATAATGTTCTAGGGATGAACATAGTGTCACTAAAGTTGATGAAATGATTGGGTTATACTACCAAGGACATCCATTTTGATATAGTCACAATCAAGGATTATGATAACATCAAAAGGGAATCTTCTAGAACTATCTATTTTCTAATCATTATTAGGTTTGTTCCCCATGGTACACTATGCCATGTCATGGAATTTGAATTTACATATAATATACTTCTTGGTCATCCTTGGATCCATAAAGTATGGTCTATCCTATCTACCTTAAACAAATGCCTCAATTTCCCCCATGATAGAATTGAGGTTACCATTCATGTTTGTTTGTAGTCCTACCAATATTAAAAACACCTAGAGGCTAAATTTTGTAATTATAACTATTTCCCTAGTTCTAAATTTGTAGTAAAAAGGAATACATAAATAGTTTTTAACTACCCAATTCTAATCATATCAACCTAAATGATCTTGCTTCCACTTTAGCTAATCCATTCCCCACAACATTTGCAAACTAAGTCACTATTGAGGATGTAGGCATTTCAATGTACCATCTCAAAGATGCCTTTCATATTAAAAAATTACCTCCTAAGTCTTATGACATACCTAAACCTTCTAAATCCCTTTTCAAGCCTAATATGATTTTTCAAAAGAATAAATACATGTAGAAACCACCAGTGGTATTTGTATTAGCAACTTCACCAAATCAAGATAAAGAAGCCTTTATAGAAGGAGATTGGTTATAGTCTAATGATGTAGTGTCCTATTATAGATCTTAGTGATTGGTTATATTCTAATAAAGCAACTTCACCAAATCAATTGATGATGAGACTCTCAATAATGATGTAGTGTCCCATTATAGATCTTATGATGAGCTAGCTGACACAAACCTATTTGACTCTAATTCGATTATTACCATTACAACCTATTATACACTTAACCTTTACCATCCTAACCTCATAGATTGGGACCAAAAAATTCTATCATTCTCATAGATGAATTTCATAATGAAGATTCTAATGTTGAGTACATGTTCCTTAGAGATGTATTGATAATTGGTGATAAAAGTAAGGATTTGGATTCTCTTTGGATTTTACTACCTACTTTGGAGAGTAGGCAAACTTTTTTGGTCACACAAAAGATAAAACATAAAGATCTTTGAGTGAAAACCTCTTTGAGGCACTCATTGGTTAGGGAAAAAGTAAATAAAAATATGAGTCCTTGGGTGAAAACATGTTCTAGGTGTTCTTGGATGGGGAGGTTTGATTATCTCTAAAGTAAGTGCAGGGTCTACCAAGTCATTACTCTACAGCCAGTGCTGGTATCATTGTTGAACATGATAAAATCTTTGAGAGTATTTCTCTAAAATTTATAGAGGTATATTTAAATTAGACATTACCTAAATTGGTAGACTCAAATTTATCTTGCTATTCTAAGATTTGGGATGAATAACTAAAAGCTAAATTAGAGAAAGAGAATCAGGATCAAAAACTACCCACTATCTTAGAGGGTGGGTCTACACTACTCATAGAAAACACCATTGAAGTGAACCTTGGAACTTATAATGATCCCAATACTATCTATCTAAGAGCATCCCTCATCAATGAAGAGTGTGACTATATTATCACCATTCTAAGCAATTTTATTAACATTTTTGCATAGGCTTATTTAGACATGCCAAGCCTAGACCCTACTTTGGTCATGCACCACCTTGTGGTGCATCTAGATGCCAAACCATTTAAGCATAAATTGAGAATTATGTATCCGTGCATTGATATTTTAGTAAAAATGGAGATGGAGAAATTATTGGGAGATGAATTAATCTAACTAATGGACTATTTTAAATGGATATAAAACATAGTTCCAATCAACAAGAAACCATAAGGTATTCACTTATGTACTAATTTCAGAGACATTAATAAATCGTGCCCTAAATATAGTTTCCATGTACTCAGCATTGATATGATTATTAATTAAACTTTTGGGTATGAGATGCTTCCCCTCATGGATGGAATCTTAGGATACAATCATATTAAGATAGCCTTAGAGGACCAACACAAAATTGCATTCACCACACTGTAGGGAACACTCTATTACCAAACCATGCCTTTTAGATGAAAGAACACTGGGGACACTTATTAGTGTCTTTTGACTATAATTTTCCATCAAATTATGAACAATATTTTTTAGTTATATGTTAATGACATTCTATAAAAATAAAAAACATGTGTTGAACATCCTGATGTTCTACAAAGAATCTTTGAGAGACTTCATAAATACAAGGTTTATTTGAATCCTAAGAAGTGCATATTTGGAATCACTTAATGAAAATTTATATGATTTATTATATCACCAAGAGGGATTAAATTGGATCCTATTAAGGTCAAGGCTATCATAGAAATACCTCAACCTTCTAATCTGAAATAGCTCTATAGCTTGCAGGCTAAGATTCATTCCATTCGTTTATTTTATAGATGACGGACAAGTGTCATCCTTTCATGCACATATTGAAGGAGGGGATCACTTCTCAATGGTATATTGAATGTCAATAATAATTTATGAATCTCATAGCATACTTGGCCAACCCATCAATTTTGAGACTACAAACACCTAGATAACCATTACTTCTTTATATTCCAGCCATATAACATGTGTTGGGGACACTCTTGCCCTAACATGATGAGTAAGGAAAGGAACATGAAGTCTATTATTTGATCCAAAAACTTTTAGCATACAAGAATAATTATATGATTATTAATAATTCTTATTTAATAATGGTGTTCACTTACCAAAAGTTACAACATTACATGTTGAACAATAAAACTATTATTATTGCTAAAGTAGACCCTTTAAAGTATTTATTGTCCAAGTCAACTCTTACAAGATACATGGCTAAATGGGTCATGATCTTGAGTGAATTTCATGATGAGTACCAAAACTAAAAGGATATCAAGGGGCACGTCATTGTAGATCAACTTACATAAGATCCTATTGTAGATACTCAACCACTCACATTTGATTTCCCAAATGATTCTATCATGGAAATAGAATAAGTGGCTCATGAACCTAAATAGTGGAAGTTATAATTTTATGGCTTATTTACATCTTGTAACTCTAGAGTAGGTATTTTTTTGGTCACACTACAAAGTGATTTTATTATCAAGGCCTTTCATATCAACTTTAATTGTACCAATAATATGGCTGAATATGAAGCTCTTATTGTAGGACTTCATCTTTTAATATAGTGGGATATACAACACTTGGTGGTTTATGAGGATTCTCAATTGATTATTAATTAGACCATAGACCAATATCATATTTGAGATGACAATATTCTATCTTACAAGAACATTTTGGACAATCTCAAGTCTCACTTCAAGTTTCTATAGTTTGAATAGGTACCATGGGTGAATAACAGATCAATCGATGTAATGGATATAATTGGGTCCATGGTACAAATTGCTGGTAGTGTCAAAAAGTATTAGTTTTTCATCAATAATCTTCTAAAGCCTTCTCACATATTACCATATTCATAGAGGGTAGGAATAATTTATGGTCCCAATCCCCCACTTAAACTACTTTGGTTCCAAGACATTTATAATTATTTCCATGACCAAGTTTTTCCTCTGACCTTTCACACAATCACCATAAAATATTCCTTCATCGCTTAGCCCATTATACACTCCTTACGAACACACTTTATTTTAAAGGATATGATGGAACACTTATTCATTTTTTATCTTCAAGATAATAAAAGTTAGTGCTGAAGGAGGTTCACAAAGGAATGTGTGGGGCCTACACCAGTGGTGTAATCTTAGAAACAAATCTCCTTAGAATAGGGTACTATTGGCCTAATATGGAAATGGACACTTGTAATTATGTTAGGAAGTGTGTTTCTTACTAGCAACATGGTAATTTTATACATTCACCTTATCACTAAAGTTTATTAAAACACCATGGTCATTCTCTACATGGGGTTTTGATCTCATTGGGAAAATAAACTCAACCTCATCTAATGGCCACAAACACATTTTAATTGATACCAAGTATTTTAATAAGTGGATTGAGGCCATTCCTATCACTTATGTCACTAGAAATTAGATTTCTAAATTTATCCATTACCATATCATCTATCAATATGGTATCCCAACCCATATTATATCTAATAATGGTGGATTGTTTGTGAACATAGATGTTAAATCTCTTTGTACCTCATTTAAAATCAATCATAAAACGTCCACACCATATAACCCTCAAAGCAACGGTCAATTTGAGGCATCTAATAAGACCATTTTTGCAATCCTAAATAAGATTTTCAATGATGTTGGCTATAATTAACACTTGCAAAGTTTTCCTACCCTTTAGGCTTATTTCACTAGTCATTGCACCCCCACAGGAGCCACTCCATATTCCCTAGTTTATGTCATAAATAGAGGCTATTATCCTATTCAAGGTTGATATAACTTTATTATGGGCTTATTTGGAGAACATTATGGATGATGAAGATTATAGAGTTTCCAGGTTACAAGAGATGGAACTACTTGATGGCAAGCATTTGGTTTCTCTGGACAACTTGAGAGCATATCAAAACATATTGCATTATAATTATAGTAAACTCATTCTCCCTTGGGAGTTTGAAGTTGGTGACTTGGTCTTGATATAAAACCAAAAGAATACTAATGTTGAATGCAAAAATAAGGGAAATTTCTAACCTAACTAGTTGGGCCCATACATGGTTACAACAAATTATGGATAAGGGGCATATAGATTGGCCACTCCAAATGGTGAATATCTCACAAAAGTCATGAATATTGTGCATCTCAAGTAGTTCTATGTTTGATAGTCTTTTATGAACCATTGTACATAAGGGCCCTTACTTAGGGGAAACTTTTTCCAAAGTCATTTAGTCCATGATTATACTCTAAACCATTATAGCAGTCTATATCATTTCACTTTGGACCATTGTAACTCTGGACCATTATACTTTGTTCTATTATACTCTAGACTATTGTAACCATAATACCTTAGACTATTATAACCCTATAACATTTTATTTTAGACTATTGTAACCCTAAAATATTATCATTTGGATCAATTATATTCCAATGAATAAATTTTATTTTCATTTTAAACCATTGTACCATCTGGACCATTGTAACCCTGTCCCATTTTATTCTAGGTTGTAACCTTGAATTATTGTCACTTGGATCATTTATATTCCACTAAACTAATTTTATTTTCATTCTAGACCATTGTAACCTAGACCACTATACCTAATAACCAGTTATATTCTTGATTATGATTCAAGACATTCTAGAAAAATTCAATGCCCATTCTATGAAGTAGCTTAGTCTAATTAGTATTTGTAACCTTTTTTATAAATAATTTTACAAAGATATGTCATCACATGTTTTTTACCTATTGAATGGCTCTTTAGGTTTCTTTACTACTATGTACTATTCTATTTTTTCTAATATATAATAAACATTGTTACCTTGATAGGATCACCATACTATTATAGCTGATTTAGCTATCACTACCATTGCAGTTGGTTTTAGTTATTAGAACCCCTACCCTTGGACCTACATTTTATTGGTTAATGAATTCCATATACCATTTTTTATATTCACAATCCCCATTATAGTTGGTTTAGTTTTTGTTTGAAATTTTACCTATGGTAGTAGCCTAGTTAGTCAGACTAATCTAATCCTAATCCACCATGTTGTATATGCATCCATGACCCCTATGTCTACAACCCTTCCCTCATAATCCCATAATTCATGAAGAAACCTACCATAGTCCATGATTGCCCAACCTTGGGCACTGGTATTCCCCAATCTCTAATCTCCTTGGTCATATGGGAAAAGTAATGTAGACCCTTTAGGATATCTTGATGAATACCAAACTAGTATTAAAATTGATCTAGATTGTACCATTCCACCATATAATCATGGAAACTGGTAATACAGCATGCAGTGATCATATAATTGATCCATCAATCCAAAACTACTATGTCAATATATAGGGGCACCAACTGAAGTCCCCATCCTCCATCTTATATATAGATCACCGATAGTAAGGAATGTCCCCTAAATAACCCTATACCTATCACATACCATCCTCAATCCACTAGATTCTCTGGTCCCATATGGTATCTTGGCCCCATTAGCTGCTCAATGATAATGTGTTTTTAGGCATAGACCTGGAGAAGTGTGTTGTGGCCTATGCTTCACCCTTGCTAATAGTTGTCATATATAAGTTTCTATATAGTTGGGCCAAGATGATCCCCCCAAGCAAAACATGTCATGTGATCAAACATCTCCTAAATCACATTGATCAAATGAAAATGAAATAAGTGTCTACTCTTGTCAGGAAACATGAGGTTGTTGACAAAAGCCATTACTATCACCACCTTTAGGGGAACTAGCCCCTATCCCATTCCATTAATATCCACTGGTGGCCAAGCTAGGTCCTTCAAAAGGTCTATATCTATGTTACCATCTGCAACCTCTTTCCCTATGATCACACCTAGCAAGTCCTCCAAAACTACCCATTGGCTCATTTGACATTTAAGTAATCTTAAGGCATCATAGTAGTATAAATAATATGTGGTATACATCCTCTAATATCATTTTGGACTCCCCAATTTTAAAATGAAAGGTTAAGGTCTTTGAGTGCCACCTCTTCACAAATGTTGATAAGTAGACCTTATCTGCTTGAATCAATGGTAATCATACCAGGTGGTATAGCTCCATGACCTCAAGAACACCCATGAGCTCATTAGTTTAGATCCCCTATCACTGAAGAACTTGTAAACATCACTCTTGTGATGTAATAACACTACCTCACTACTACAAGTCACACACAGAGAACAAGGTAAATTATTTTTCCTTTGCACTAATTAAATGTACCTATATTCTTCTAATTTTGGGGCCTAGACTAATCATCTATTGGCCCCAACCTCTCTTCTTCTAATTTTTTGCATGGATTAATCTCCTATGTCCCCATATTTCCTTCTTCTATCTATTTTGTTTTTATAAGGGTGATTGTGCTATTTAAAAGACCATTTTCACAATTCTTAATGAACCTGCAAAAGTGCAAGGCAATCTCACTATTTTATGCTCATTCATCATTTTGACTGGCAATTTTTGCCCAAAATTATGAATTTACTGATGAAGCAAAGAATTTTCCATTTAGATTCATGATACCACTAAAATTTTATTAAATTTAATGATCTCTTGGTGATCTTGCCATTATTATGGGTGAACTCACCAATTGCCAAATTGGGCACTAAGTGGGATCATTGAAGTTCCTTCTTCTACATGTAATAAATATTGTAAATGCATAAAATTAAATACCAAAAAAGGTACTTACTGATGGTCCACTCTCTGATGTCTCTTGATACTCTCTCATGTGTTCTCCAAGGTGATCGTTGTGTGAGATGTTAGCCATTTTCATCATCTCTCTCATGCACAAATCTCAAATCTTTGATTTACTATAGTTAGGGGTACAAATGAATTTTTTTTACCTTGTCACAGGGGTTAAAATATAGTAAATTTTTAAAATTTCCCCTCGGCATATGGTTGAATAATTTCATCTCTCTTGGGCTATTAATTTATCCATGTTTATCTATTTTTCCTCCCACTTTCTTCTAATTACTTTATTTTTTAGCCTCTTTTTCTGAAATTAACATGATTATTATTTCTTCTAACGAGGTCCAACCCATAAATAATTGAAATTTTCCATCTTCCCATTGAGGGGGCATCATGGGAAACCCAAATTATACTAGGGGCATTTTCATAACCCTATTTTGTTGTAACTTATGCAAAATATAGTGGAAAATGGGAATAAAATTTATTTCTTCTTATTATAGTGACCTTTTCATTATTTGAAAAGATGTTATTTCAATCAAATATCTTGCTATGCCTTCTCAAATAATGGAAAATTTAGGCATCCAATTCCTATCACTATTATGATAAAATTATCAATCTAAATGTTATTTTATGATAATGCACAATCTAGACCAAAATCACTAAAATTCTCTAAATCATTTAAGCTTGTAATGTATAGGTGATGATTTTTGTTACTGTATCCCTAAATGGGCCAATGCATCTTATGTGATTATTATATTTTATTAAATTATTTTGATTCAAATTATAACCATGTAAATGATGTCTTAGACCATTAAATTCTTCTAATTTAACAACACACATCATGTGTATGTGTTATTTAACATCCATAATACCCTAACTGGGGTATTATCCCATATGCAATTGAAACCTTCTTCTGATTATACTACATTCAAATTATGATTCAGTAAAATGAGATTTATGACTAGATTAATTAAGCATGCAATAAATTTTCAAAGAGTTGTAAAAAATTAATCAAATCCACTAAAGCAAATTAAACCAAATCAAGAACTTAAGTAAAAATTCCATGAAAGTTGTTGAATATCTAATTACTAGAAATTCATTGTTCAATTATACATGACCCCATGAAATCATCAATGGGTTGGCATCTATAAACCATTAATGGGATAAATATCAGAATTAATCCCTCCCATGCCTCAGTAATGCCCCATTATTCTAAATATTAATGACATTATTTATTGCTTATATCTCCAAGACTGAATCATTTCATGGCCACACATCTTGATCTCAAGATGGATGGTCATGGCTGATTTTTAACATTTTTAGAAAGATATAAATAAGAGGGCTAACATCACCATTTTTATGTTTTAGTTATACAAACTTACTGTGCATAAATTAACATAGACAAGCTTCACCTATTCACACAAATTGACAAATCTTGTGAACCTAATCCATTGGTGCACTAGGAGATGATGGAGGTTCATTTTAATCTTCATTTATAAAGACTTGGAGAACCAAATATAGGTAAAATCATGCTTCTTGACCACTTATGAAGGAAAATAGTTGCTTGAAAGGTTTAATTTTATTACTTTATTAATTATCTCTTTGAAGTCATTAGCAATGCCTCTTGAGGGAGTAGGCTTGATAAGTTAGGTATTTATGATTATTTTTGAGATTTATTGACAAACTCATGATCTAACCTTTTCTCATAATACTATTCTACAATAATTGCAAGTTTCAATCGTAACCAATGTCATTGAAAATATTCTTAAAGATTGTAATAATGGTCTTGTTAGATGTCTCAACTTGACTATTGCCTTGTGGGTTATATGGTGTGGAATGTTTATGGTTGATATTGAACTAGGTATAAAGGGATTGGACATCATTTTTTATTAAAATAAACACCATTATCAGAGATGATTTTGGAGGGGATGTCATAGTGATATATAAAATGGAAGTAAATTAACTTGTGTATATACTTGTTAGTTACATAAGTGAGGTGAATGACCTCTATCCACTTAGTAAAATACTCCATAATAGTAAATATGTGCTTGTGGCCATCAAAGTAATTAGGGTTTATTTTCTTAACAATATCGAGTCCCCAAGTTGAAAATAACCATGGTGTAGTAATCAACTAGAGTGGTGGTGAAGGTGCATGTATCAAATTTCCATACTTATGAAAAGTAATTCATTTATTGACATAATTATAGACATCTATTTGTATACTAGGCTAATAGTATCCCATTAAAAAAAGTTTCCTAGCCAATATCATGCTACTAGGATGGGCCTCATAAACTCCTTTATGGACCTCTTTAAATACCAACATAGATTTTCTTGAAGATAAATAGTGAAGTAATGTTCCATCATAGCCTCTATGATAGAGCATGGTTTATAGTATGGTAAAATAAGATGCTCAATGAAGGAATAGTTTTATTTGATTTTTTAGATTATTGGAGGAAGTGTTTGATATTAGATATAATTATATAGGTATTAGTACCAAGGGGGATTGGGACCAATAATATTACATACTTTATCTGAATTTGATGGTACATTTTCTAGTTACAAAAGGTTATCGATGAGAAATTGATACTCTATAACATCATTAAAAAGTTGTATCATGGACCAATGGTAGCCATGGAATCTTACACTCAATTATTAGCCTGTGGTATCTACTCAAACTAAAGAGACTAAAACTGTTACTTAAGATTATCGACAATATTCTTATACAATACAAACTTCTCATCTCTAGTTTGGTACTGGTCTATGGCTTGGTTGATGATTATCTAAGAATATACCTATACCATAAAATACTTGATATCACCCTATATTATGAGATTAATTCCTATAACATGGGCTTCATATTCAACCATGTTGTTAGTATACTAGAAGCCAATGTGAAATGCCTTGGGAATAAGATCCTGTTGTAGTGTGACTAGTAAAATACTAGCTCCATATACACAAGATGTGAGTGAGATATTAAAGTATAATGTCCATTTTTTGGACTCAATGGATAGTTCATCTAGGGTCATGATTGACTCATCTAGAAAAACAAATGAAAGAGTCTTGGTGTTTAGCAAAGGAGATTCCATAAGCTAATTAAATAAGACTTGTCCCTTGATAGCCTTTTGATTTTGGTAATCCACATCAAATTCACTTAGAAACATTACCCATTTGGATATGTATCTTTTAAGAGTGGTCTTGGATAGTATGTAATTAATAAAATCAATATTTTTATAACAATGGTTTTGTTATTCAATATGTAGTGTCAAAACTTTTGGGAAGGAAACACCATTGCAAGACAAGTCCTTTCCATAGGTGATAGTTATGTTCATAAGTTAATAATGTCTAAATAAGATAGTATACCACATGTTATTAAACTTGATCATCATGATAATCCAAAATTTCCCCTAATGCATGTTTTATTTCTAAAATATATAAAATCAAAGGTTTTCCTAATGTAGGCAAAGTCAATATCAGTGAATTATCCAAGTAGGTCTTCAATTCAATAAATGGTTACTCACAATACATATATTATTGAAATGTGATGCCTTTCTTCAAAATGTGTGTAGAAGTATTAAAATTATTATCCAACTATGATATGAAATGATAAATAGACTAAATTTTAACCTATAATATGCAGAGGTACTTCAAATTATATGGAGGAGGCATTTTAACAATAACCTTGACCTTAGCAGGGTTAACCTCAATGCCCCTTTGTGACACAATGAAACCTATAAATTTACCTAAATTAACACCAAATACACACTTTTTAGGGTTAATATGTACCTTATACTCATGAAGCCTCTTGAATAGTAATAGTAAAATGTTTAGGTGGCCCCACACAATCTTGATTTAGCTAGAATATCATCAACATAGTATTCAACAATGTCATGCATCATGTCATGGAATATGATAGTCATGTAATTATAATACATAAAATAATTAAAATCATAAATAAATAACATATTATGCCTACTCTCTCAAGGGGCATAGATCAATGGACTCAAGAAACTAGATAATAAAAACACAAGCAATGCCTTCCCTATATGACTCTCCTCCAAGATCAGTTCATTAATCATGTTTGTGCCTATATTTGGTTTTCTAAGTCTTTGTCAATGTAGTAGGGAAAGTTCCTAGAACATATCTTCTTTCAAAAAATAGTGTTGGCTCTTGATTGGGTGGAAATGGAAGAAGGTTTGAAGCTTTCCAATTTATTTACACCTAAAAATGCTTAATGGTTATGGTCATGGATTTTATATTTATAATTTTACAATTGACTCCAACCCATGTGTGGCTACTATTAGGTTAGGGTTGGGAGGTTGGATGCATTTATGTTTTGGGAAAAGGGAGAATTAATAAAGCATAACTAGCCTTAATTTTGATATTTATCCCATTTATATTTATATTTACCATTTTTGACTTTGAGGCTAATGACATAATCATGACATCATATTTACTTATATTTATTGAATTATAAATTTCCAATATTATATATTCATTAATATTCCATGTATTTTTCACTTAAGCTTTTAATTTAGTTTGCTTTGCTTAATGATTTTGCCTAGTCTTTTTGAAATTCTTGAAAATTAGTCACTTGTTTAATTAGAATGGTAAAAAATGTCAATTTGTTTGGTTGTATTTTGATTAGAATTAAATTAGAGGAAGGTGAAAATTGTATATAGGATAATTACCTAATTAATGATGCCTTGACATAAATTGGCACATGCATGTGATGTGTGCAAATGAATCAAAGGATTTCAATGATTAAGAACGTTAATTTCTACGTCATAATTTGACTAGAAACCAATTACAATAATTTAATTATTGCATATAGGGTAATTCACCAATTATTTATTTATTTATGTGGTTTGGTACTTGCACATGATGTGTGTAGATGAATTAGAGCATTTTGGTGATTTTGGTCCAGTTTGTGCATTATTGAGAAAGTCATTGACTTGTAATTTTGGCATGATAGTGGTAATAATTATATGTGTACACCTACCATAGAGTGGTTTACACATATTCTAAATGGTTATGTTACTAATTTTGATGACTTGTCATAGAATTTCATTAAAACTTTTCTTATAACATTAAGCATAAGTTAACCAAGGTTGGCATATGTGCTATTAAACAAATAAGAGATAAAATTGCCATTGACTTCAAATATGGCATGCAATAGCTAGCATATTCCCCCATGCACTTCCTGATATTGAGATGGAAATTTTTTTATTGACAATTTTTAATTCAAAATTGGCACTTAATTTCATATTAAAGTGCTTAATTTTTTTGATGATGTCATTGATAAAGGTGTTAAAATAGAGAAATCTCTAATTGATAAGGGATTGATTAAAATATATGCACAGAGTCAAAATCAATCTCACAATCACTCTCAACATTAGTCTCCAAGTTAAAACCATAATCAAAACTAACATGTTATTCCAAAACCAATAATTATGGTAAAAAATCCAAAGCCTTTCAATCATAACAAGAACATGGTGGGAAATGGAGTAATGGAGGCTAAACATGTTCAAACCATACGACCTCCACTAGTGAAAAAACACTGCAAACAAAACCTCTTGCTTTGCAATGGGATCCTCTTCAAATAAATTAGTTTATCAGATAACCATTTGTTAATATTTGAGAGCCTATTAAAAATATGTTTTTTAAGTTGTTGGTTGTAAATATGATGGCTATATAAAAAAAAATGATGAGAATCAACCTAAACCAAAATGGTATAGGGATAATGAATACTATGAATATTATCGAATCAAAGGACATACAATTTAAATATGTGTATAATTGATGCATCTCATTAAATACATGATATAAAGAGGATAAATTGAGTTGAATAATGCTTTATCCCCTAATTCTTGCTAGAATATGGGGATTTACCAAAACCCTTTCCCTCAACATAATAAGGAGAAATAATGCCAACCAAACAATAGTCATAATAAAAACCAAGATTCCCAGGATCATAATTTTAATTACAATGTAGTGGATGTATTATGGAACATAACATATAAATAATTATGATTAGTCTCCATTCATGTCACCCCCAAAAAGAAACCCTTCAATTATAGGATCAAGTTCATATATTTTGGGAGTTCCTCCTCCTTGTGACTCTCATTCTCGAGTTACTATTCCAAGATCTATCTATTATAGTTCAAACTCTAATATTTATATTCCTAATAAATATTATACTTTTACATATTGATATGATAATATCACCCTTCAAGATCTTGTACCTTCTTATGCTGATCCTAATCCACCTTCTCATTCAAATCCTATTCAAGATCATTAAAAGCCTAAATATGCACCTGTCAAGAAGCCATATGACCTTATGAATTAGCTGTTAAAAATTCCATCACAAATTTTCATTTTGGCTATGATATATACCTATTATATATACAAATATCTCCTTTATGATATTTTTAGTCAATCTTAGGTGTCAAATAATAGTCCATTAGATAGATTCCAAGCAATGGTTAAACACATGTCTCCTGGGCTACAACTAGTGTTTGATCAAACTAATATATCATCTATAAGGTCTTCATAGACTAAGTATATGTAAATTAAGTTTACAATTACTCACCAAAAGATCAATATAATACTAATCAATAATGGATTGAGTCTTAATATTGATCCACTAAAGCTATTCTAACATCTAGGTTATACTTTAGTAGATCTAAAGAATGATATTATTACTATCAAGGGATACAAAAATATTGAACACCAATCAATAAGAACCATTTCCTTGCCCATTTATGTTGGGTATATTATCCATAACACCCTTTGTCATGTGATTGATCTTGATTTACCATAGAATCTCCTACTTGGTCATCTGTGGATTCACAATATGCATGTAGTGCCTTCTACTCTTCATCAATGCATTAAATTTCCTTTGTTGGAATGGAAGTAACTATTCCTATATATTTGTAACCATATAAATATTTTAAAAATATAGAAGTAGAATGTATCTAGTATAATTATTTTTCTAGTGGTATCAATATTATTAAAAAATATAAGTAAATAATCTCTGAACTACCTCCATCCAATTGTGTACATCCTGACACCCTTGGTTCTTCTTCTAAAGAACCTTTCCCCTCATTTAATTCCTCTAATTTTATCATTAATGATAAACATTTGGGCACGTATAATATGTAATATTCTTTTCATGTGGCCAAATTACCTAGATCACCTAATTCTTATGACCAATTCTAGATGGACTAGTGTAAGAAGGGGACAACACCTTCTCTTATGAAACATTTATTTATTTCAAGAAAGGATTTTAGTTTAGAATATTTGAATCTAAAAGATGAGTCATGGTTGTACAATGAGGATCTAGTTCCTTGTTTTCAAAGTAAAAAATACCCTATTCCTAATAGAATTATGGCTCATAATGCTTATAAAGGTAAGGGACTAGGGAAAAAAGAACAAGGTCAATTAGATCCTATTCTTCCTATGAAACAATCAAATAAACAAGTTTTAGGATACAAAACACGTAGGGTAGTCCATAAACATCCTAAAATTGGTTTAACTTGTGCACTAAATGATGATGTTCCTAATAGTGAATAGAGTCCTATTATAGTATATATGATGAGAAAGACAACACTAGACTATTTGATTATTTCTTTTTTCTCACCATTTAATTTATTCCTACCAATCCCCTTACCCTTAAATATCCTAACCTTATTGATTGGGACTAGTAAGGAAATGATATCACTCTTGATGAATTCTGTAATGAAGAAGCACTATCAGAGTTCGTAGGCCTAAGAGATGGTATACCCATAGGTGATTAAAAACAAGGATTTGTCTTCACTTTAGACCCTACAACCAAATTTAGGGAGAAAGTGAACTTATTAAGTCAAAATAAAAATGAAAAATAGAGAACCTTAAGTGAAAACCTTTATGAGGTCATTTTTGGATCAAAGAAAAAGAAAAGATAAAGATGTGTCCTTTGTTGAAAACTTGTTTCGGGTGTCATTAGATGAGGAAGTTTACTCTCCTTCATTGGATGCTCAAGAGTCCACAAGTCCTTGTCTATCATAAATTACTAAAATAAAGTCTAAAGATCATGATGAATTTGAACGTATGGTTTTATATAATCATCACTTTGTAGCTCATTGGCCATTACCTGAGGGAAATGATTTTGATTCTTCCTACACAGGTTCATCTAAAACACATTCTGAGTTTGATGATCAATTACATTCTTTTTCTCCTATTATAGACAATGGATACACACTTTTAGTGGAATATATGATATAATTAAACATCAGTACATATGATGATATAAAGATAATAAATCTTTGTGTGTCCCTCACTTTAGAGGAACATGAATTGATCATTTCTCTTCTCATGAATTTCATTGATATATTTCCTTGGGATTATTTAGATATGATAGGTCTAGTTCCATCATTAGTTGTTCATCACTTTGTCATGAATCTAGATGTCAAACCTATTAATTAAAAGATACAAAAGATGCAACCCTATATTACTTGATAAAAATTGATTTATTTAAATTATTGGTAGTAGGTTTCAACAAACCCATTTCATATACACATTGGATTTCTAACATTGTTCTTATCATTAAGAAACTAATTAACATCTAAATTTGGATGGGTTTCATAGATATAAATAAATATTATCCTAAATATGACTTTCCACTATCGAATATAGATATGATTATGGATTCAATGACTAGATACAATATGTTATCTCTAATGGATGCATTTTTAGGCAATAATTAGATTAAGATCACTTAATAAGATCAAGTCAAGATAATATTTACAACCCTTTGGGGCACATTTTGTTATCAATTCATGCCATTTGGTTGGAAAAATGTAGGGGTTGCTTGTCAATTATAAATGATCTTAATTTTTCATGATCTCATGCATGATATTGTCTAAGACTATACAGATAATTTCTTAGGCAAATTCAAAACTTACACATAGTATCTAATAGATTCATGAGTATAAAGTGTGAATAAAACCCTAATAAATGTGTTTTTGGGGTTATGTCTAGAAAATTATTAGGCTTCATTGTCTTTTTCATAGGTATTGAAGTTTACCCCACTGAATTTCAAGAAATCAATGAAATGTCATATCCTTCCAATCTAAAACAATTATGTAGTAGACAAGGAAAAATTGAATCTATTAGACATTTCATCTCTCAACTTGTTGATCACTGTCATCCATTAACTCATCTACTAAATAAAGGCATTAAATTTCAATGGAATACAAAATTCCAAGAGGATTTTGATAAACTTAATTGGTATCTATCTAATAATCCTATATTTATTACACCTATGTCAAGAAAGCCTTTATTACTATACCTATCTATAATTGATAACACCTTATGGGCACTCCTTGCTCAACATGATGATCAAGGGAAAGAATGAGTTGTTTATTATTTGAGCATAAAATTAGTGTCTTATGAGTAGAAATATAATCTAATTAAAAAAACATGTTTTGCATTAGTCTTTGCTTCCTCGAAGCTTAGACATTACATGTTAAATAACAATACATTGTTGATTTCTAAAATAGATCCATTAAAGTATTTATTCACAAAAATAGATTTCATAGGTTGAATGGAAAAATGGGTCATGTTGTATAGTGAGTATGATATTGGGTACACACATCAAAAATAAATTAAAGGACACATATTAGCTGATCAACTAGCCAAAAAACCACTACAATATTCTATTCCTATCATAGTACAATTTCTTGATGAGTCTGTTATGACTCTAACTAAAGACAAAGAATAGAAGTTGTATTTTGATGTTTCTCTCACATCACATGGTTCATGGGTAGGACTATTTTTCATCACAACATATGGAATTATTATTACTAAAGCTTTTTGCATTGGCTTTCCATGCACAAATAATACCATTGAATATGCTTTACTTTCTAGACTATGTCTTATGGTGTAATGGGATATTCAACATTTACAAGTGTATGGTGTTTCTCATCTTATTATCAATAAGGTTACTGATCAATATCAAACAAAGAATGAAAATTTGGTGCCTTACAAATCTATGGTGAATGATCTCAAACTCAAGTTTGAAATCATTCAGTTTGAGCATATCCTAAGAGCCAAAAAGAAATCAACTAATGTAATGGATAATATTGGTTCAATGATTACAATTTCTTCTTTTTTTTAGAGTACAATTTTTTCATTGAGCATATTTTTTTTCTAGCTTACAACTATTCACATTTTGAGATAATATGTGTCATTTATGGTCCCATTTCCCCTTGGTACCATGACATATTCTCCTATATCCATGATTATATCCTTCCACATAATATATCCCATAACTAAATTGAATCATTTATCTAAAACACTTCCCATTACACTATAATTGGTAGCTCACTATATCATATAAGTTATGATGGATCTCTAATTCACTATTTAAATATAAGAGAATATGAGTTAGCACTTAGGAAAGTCCATGAAGGGATTTTCAAGGCCCACACTAGTGGTATGGTTTTAGCTAATAATTTCCTTTATATTGGTTATTGTTGACCTACCATTGAAGTAGATGCATGTGCATATGTTAATAAATGTATACCATGTCAAAATCATGGTGGTTTAATTCATTCTCTAGCATAAGCACTACAACCAGTCACCACTTCATGGCCATTTTCAACATGGGGGCTCAATATAATAGGCAAGATTACTGATACTTATTTATATGGCCATAAACATATCCTTACTACTACTGAGTATTTTATGAAATGGGTAGAGGCAAGACCTCTCAATTATATTTCCATTAAGTAGATTTTAAAATTCATCTTGAATCATATCATTTTCCATTATGACATTCCTTTCACCATAATTTTTTATAATGGTAAAGATGTACCACCCTCTATTCTATGTTCCACATCAAACATAAGTTTTTCACCCCTTATTACCCTCAAGGTAATCGCTAGGCAAAATATTTGAACAAGACACTGATCAAAATCATTAAAAATACTATCAATACCTTTAGATGTGATTGACATAATAATATATTCCTAACCTTATGGGCATATCGCACCAATGTTCACACTCATACTAGTACAAATTCATATTCCCTAGTCTATGGATCTAAAATTATTTTACCTATTGAGATAAATCTACCCTCCCTATGCATTTCACTACAAGGTGCCCGTGATGAAGAAGACTACCAAGTATCTAGATTAGTAGAGTTGGAGATTATAGATGAGAAAAGTCTAGCATCCCTCAATCAACTCATATCTTATCAGAATTGGCTACTCTAGGGATATAAAAAGAGAATTATTTCCTAAGATTTTGAGCTTGATGATATTGTGCTCAAGGAGAACAAAAAGAATACTAATGCTAAATAGGAAAATAAAGTTAAGTTTGAACCAAATTAGTTATGACCCTTTATTATTAACTCTATATATGGGTTTGGTGCATATAGATTAGAAATTGAACAATGTGATGAATTAGATAATCCAAAAAATATAATGCATCTTAAACATTTTCATGGTTAAAGTTTCCACACTCTAGTCTATAAATGTTCTTGCTTTGGGACTTCTCTATTTCATTCTATATTTTCCTAATCCTTTCACTATTCCTCACTTCCCTTTTTCTATTATCATCTTGGTTTGATTATAATTATATAGGTAACACAGGTGAATTAAAGTAAAATTCATCAAGAGCAAAGTAGTAATGTAGAATGGTTTTTGTGTTAGAATATCTTTGTAGGAGTGTCACAATATAGAACATTATTGATTATCTATAATTTATGACTTATATTGTTCCCTTGAGTGCTTAGTAGTTCTTGAGAATTTTCCTTGATTCATTCATTCTTGTTATATCCCAATTCATTATTGCAAAAGAGGAATATGTATCTTATTCCATATTGCTATTGAGTGGTCCTCCCTAAATTTTTGGTTTCTAAACAACCATCTTCATGTTCCCTATTCACTATTAAATTCATGCACCCACAAACCTCTTTCCTTTTATAGGTGTTTTTTGATGTTGTATGTTGTTGTTCCTATATATTCTCTAATTAAAAAACTCTTATTTATATCCTACTCCAAAAAAATTAAATAGTTAAAATATTTCAAAAATCCCTAAATATTTCAAATATTCCAAAAATCCTAAATAGTTCAAATATTATAAAGCTCCCTAAACATTTCAAATATCTAAAAACACCTAAAAATCCAAATATTTCCTTGTGTCAAAAAACTTAAAAACTTGCATGATTCAATATTCTAAAGTTTTTTTAGTTTATACCCATCTCTGGTGTTGCATAATTGATTAGTTCTTATCTTCTAACTCAAACTTGGGTTCTATTTGCTTGTATTTAGGTGGCACATTTTAAATTACCTCATTGGTGATTTTCATCTCATTGTGAGCATGAAATTTGTAAAAGTGGGACCAAATTCCCATGATCCTACCATTTTTTAAATTAATCTATGTTTTTGTCATTTTGTGAGTTGATCCCATGCTCTCAACATTTTGAGAGTTCATATTTCATGCTATCATCATTTTATGAGCTTAACCATTCTATCTTAAACTATTCATGTTCTTATACCTAATCATACTTATAATTTTATGTGTTCAATTTATAATCAAAATAAAATGCCTTGAGGTCCAATTAGACTATATAGGTAGTGTTCATTTTTTTGAGGTCAGCTCAGCCATCCCTTGTTCTATGCTCTTAATGTTTTACGAGCATAACTCTTACTATTTTGGCAAGTATGTTACTTATACACTCTTATCATTTTTAATAATTCACATTCTATGATCCTTCAATTTTTTGAGTTAATTCATGCTCTTTATATTTTACAAGTTCATATTTCATGCTCTTTCCATTTTGTGAGCTTAACCATTCTATCTCAATTTTTTCATGTTCTTATCCCTGATCATACTTATCATTTTTTGTGCTCAATTTTTTGTTGAACTATGTAGGTAGTGATAAATTTTATTATGTCATCTCTACCATCCTTTATTCTATGATCTTAACATTTTACAAACATAACTCTTATCATTTTGGCAAGTCTGTTACTTATATGCTCTCACCATTTTATGAATCCCTATTTCTATTTTTCTTCTATAATATATCTTCTTAGTTTGTCATCAATTTTATTCAAATCCCAAATCATTTGGATAAATACATTTGGATTAAAGTCCATGTTTGATCTGGTGTCCATACAAATATGAATTAAGCATTCACTTGTATACAATATTTGGATTCAGCTTGGCCACCCCTTCCTTATTCTTCTATTCCCCATGGTCATGATTATTTTGTCATACCCTTGGTCTCAAAGAGTAACACTTTATTTTCACACACATTGAATTATAAATTGAATATTTATTTTTTCTTGTGTGTTTATGTTTCTATTATTTATTTTCTTATCAATATGTTTCTTGTTACTCTGGTGCCTTAATTTATTATATTATGTTTTCCACTTAAGTCTTGATTATTCATATCATGATATTGAGTTACGAACTATTGGATCTAAATTATAATTGATTTAAGTGCATTGCATTATACATTTAAATCTTGATTATATATATCTTGTTATAAGCTGTGTACATTTGTATTTTGAATTCAAATTGTTATGCATTTTGATATATAAATGTTATCATGATCCTTCCTAGATTATGATGCATACTATCATGTGCAATATAAAAAATCAAGTTTTAAAATGGTTACCATGTTAATGATATCAATCACATACATATATATCTATTTGATCCAATAATCTAATCTAAAAAACATCATTCTCATAATGTATATCTATCTAATTACTACTAATAGAAAGAGTATCTATAAATTTTAAGAGCAATAGACATAAGCATGTAAAATAAAACATCACATGAAATATCACTAAATATCAATAACATATCATATATATCAGCATTGAAATGTCCATGTATATTAAAAAATGGGTCATGTACATCAAATTATAATACAATTACATCTCATATCATCCAAGTACTTCATGTAACATCGATACATCCCATGAATCAAAACATGCAACACTGTCTCAAAGAAGTGAACTCTAGTTATGACTATCTATAGTATCTCTATCCTATGGATCTACCTACTAATAGTTCTCTCCTATCCTATTAGGTGGTGGAGGTTGTTGTGATAGAAGACCAATGGTAGATGACCAAGGAGGAGATTGTGCTACTGATCTAGTTAAAGTATATGTCCTATGCAATCAAGAAGATATAAAAGTTAACCTCTATGTAATGTACTCTAAATTCTTTGGTTTCCTAGCTCTTACTATCACTATTGCCTCATATAAACACTTGTAATAATTAGCCTCATTCTTATCCTAAAGGATCTTTTCATAGAATGGCACCAAACCTATCTCTATCACAACTAGTCTAGCCTCATCCAACTTGGTCTATAGCCTAGCCATCCCTGCCTATGCAGTATCCCTCTCAGCCCATGTTGAATCTCATTATACTATAGTTTTATGCCTTTGTGAAACAATATGGGCCTAAATTTTTACTAAAACATCCACCTACAATCTAGTTGAGTCTCTCTCTGTAGTGATTTATGCCTATATCTGAAGCATCTTGGCTATCTCTACACATAGTCTAGACATATCTATCTAATCTCTATTAATCTACTCATGTACTAAGGATAAATTTTATGATTGGTGATCTAACATAATCTATACACCTAATACCTTTGTTTTAATAACACTAATATATTATATCAATCTATCAATAAGTGTTTGCATCTCAGCTAATACTATGGGTCTTAATGAGCTAGCCTACCTAGCATCCTCTATTCCTCATACATCTTGATCATCACCCATCACACCTATCTCCTCCATCTCCTCATCAGTGCCTATATCCACCTCATCTTCCACATACTCAATAACTAAATCATCTCATTCATCTATCTCTTTATCCTCAAACTCCTCGTCTCCACCCTCCTCTACTACTCCATTCTCCACTGCCCTAACTAAAGGAACTCTTGGATCCTCTCTATCATCTCCATCTTATGGAGTAGTTAGTTTCAAAGACTAATGCTGATTCAACCATGTAGTATATGCCTCTATAATTCTTACATCTACTAGCCCATATGCATGTACCCAGGCCACCTATGGTACCAATCTCTGACTAGATCTTACCATAGTCTGATCAGGAGATGGTACCCACTAATGTCTCTCTCTTATCACATGTGAAAACTAATGAGGACATGGTGGTATATCCTACTATAATCCAAACTAAAATTTTACACTATCTAGCATGTAGTGCTTAATAATATACTTCTATTGACCAAAAATATAACAAATAATAGTCATGTGCATCATATCCTCTTTATTGTCTAGACATTGAAACTAAATATCTAGATATAGTCTCCAAGTCAAGTTAGCATCAGTCATATCATCTATCCCTTATTTGTATTATTTTAGCTCTCCTCTATGTGTCATATACCCTAGTCTTACTTAATACCAACCATATACCATCAGCTCATCTAATCCCATCTGCTACTATCTACCAATATGATACTCAATGGCTATATGATCCCATGCCCATACCTGGATTAGTGTCGATAGGCCAATGTTGTGTCCACCTTGGTGAACCACATAATTAATATCATGGAAAAAACATACCTAAATAGATGTTCCCTAAGAAAAAATAACTATATCTAAAATCATATCTCTAATTACATGTCCCAAACCCATGTGGAAGAACTAAACACTCTTGTCATGAAACAAAATGTCACTAACAAAAACCATGATAACTAGCACTAATCTATAAAAAATGAGTACAATAGTGTCCTTCTCCATAACCTCATCCCATGGTATGTCTATCACTAAATCAATCTCATCAATGTCCATGATTTAACCTTATAGGGTTTAAATATGTAAAACCTATGTTTAGATTAAATGGAAGAGATGTCTAAATCATTTAAATAATTACAATAATTAAGCATTGATTTTTTATGACCTTTTAATTCTTTTAAACTTATAAAAATATTAATAAATATGCATGAATAAATAATTATCTAAAATTTGACTATCATAGATGATTTGGTTTCTCAAATTTGAGATCTGGGTGGTCTTGAGTGTCATCAATAGGATTTTGGTATTGTATACTCACTAGACAATAGCCACCAGTATGGATAATAACACCATATTTTTATAGTGCCTTTCAAGTGGTGGTATTGTCCCCTTTATAGGACCATTATAGTTTTATAAGAGCACCTACACCTATGTTTTCAGGTATTGTTTATGTGTGCATGAAACCTAGAGCTCGATGTTATGCTTGAAAATTTTGATTTAGTGTGTAAACCCTAATCCTTTGTACAAGTATGGCATGATAAATATTTTTGTGTTCATTAGTAGAATGGATTGGACATCCTTGAAACCCTATTATTAAGAGAGTTGCCTACATACTAATACTTTGAAGAGGGATCAAGCCTGATGTAGTTCTCCCACCTAGTGTCTGATGCAAGTGCAAGTAAATACTAGAATGAGAGTGGGCTTGGATGCCTTAAATGTGCTTGAGTTTTGAAATATTTGAAAATTGGGCTAGGGATGTTATAGATGGTAGTATGTAGAATTAGGTTAGATTATGGATCAAACACCTTGATTTTTATCAACTTTTTCTTTGGTTTGAATAACTTTTGTATCTATTTTCCATCTAGTAAATAGAGATGAAATAGACTTGTATTTATATATTTATGTTGATTATGTAGATAATAAAATATAATTAGGATGACCTTAGGAGGGGAACACATTTGAAAAAGTATCTATTGGGAAGAGCTAGGTCTAAGGATAGTATCACTCAGTTGGGGACACTAGAGCTATGTGGTTGTAGTGTCCCAAATGTGGTGCTAATGTCCACTTGGAAGACTACTAAGCAATGTGGGCTGAGATACAAGATGACAATTCTAGGATTATGTTTTAAATAATTATAGGTGACTTTGGCCTAATCAATGAATGAAAAAGTAATTCTAAGGATCTAAGATAGGTCTAGGGCTAATCTAAGAATAGGGTAACTCAAGTGACACTCTTAGCATCCAATTACCACTTTTAGGTGATTATATTTGCCCCCCCCCTCTTTATGTTATTAATGAAACAAAGTGAAGCGACTAGTATAAAGGAAAAAAAGTATACTTGGACTTATCTTGGAAGTAAAGCCCATGTAGGTGAGTATAAATAAGTATGTGAATCTTGGTCTATGTATGTGAAACATGGTCTAAAGCAATGTCCTGCATTGAAACATGCAAAAATTAGTCCTTACTTAAGAGATGATCAAAAGTAAAAGACTATGTTGAACTAAAGTAATTGAGTAAAAATTGATTAAATAGAGGGGAAAGGAATGAATTCAACTTATTATGTAAGTAAACCAATTCAAAAACCTGGTGATAACTTGTGTATGTCTGTATATGATCATATCATTGAATATCTTGGACTGAGTTATGGCTTGATCAATCCTCATTTGGGTGGTTTAATAATTCAATCCAATTTTGAATCCATCATTTCCCACCCCTGCTCAATGGATCTTGATCTTTGTGAATATATTGGATAATAATGTAAGTGTGTCTAACCCTTTCATGTAGGTGTCTCAAGAACTCAAGTAGGTCACAACTCCATCATTGCCTATCTATGTCAAGTATATGCATCTATAACTGTAATGTGGAAAGTGCTAAAAGTATCTAAGTAATATAACTATGTATTTGGCTTCATAGCCACTCAAGTATATTAGGAAGTTGTAGGCCACTCAAGAATAACAACCACTATAGTTGGAGTAAGGCATGAATATGGTGATAACCTGGAATGTGATAGCAAGTGTATACATCATAAAGAATGACATGGAATTTGCTATTACATATAATTAAATTATGTGTAGCTGAGTATATGGAAAATATGTGCCACTCACATGCCCTAATATAGTATCCGAGTATATTGAATCTAAACTGAGTATGTAATAATTGAATCTATGTAAATGAATTGAATGTGGGAGTGATCATGCTACACATGATTCCCTTAAATCTTAGCAATTGGTATGAATTAGAGATAGAATGAATGTATCTAAGCTAAATCTAAACATAACTATCAAAATTGTGGTTGTATTGGTGCAAATCTATACTATACCTGGTGTACTAGTCTGAGTGATCCAGACTGTCTTGAAGTTGGGACTACTAGACAATAGTGACTTGTAGTGGACAATAGAACCCTATGGTGATAGTGTCCCAATATAGGCACTAATGTCTTCTTTGTCTAATTTTTATGTGATCTAAATTGATTTTTGATTCTATGTTCTCTTTTGTGTCTCCCCTAATTCTAAAGTCTAAAACTAAGCCTATGTGCTAAAATTTATCTATGAAAAGCAAAGTAAGAGCCCGTTCTCTATGACAAACCCCTATGAATGTCTACTCTTTTGAGGTTAGTTATCAAATAAGTGTAATAAGTACCCTCTAAATAATTATCTCTATAAAATGTGTTATCCAAAGCATGTGCATGATATTCCAATATAATATACAAACATAACATCAAAATGTAAATATATCTAAGCAAAGTAGGTAATGTAAGATGAATGTTTTAATCTAGCATTGCATAAGGGTGTCAAGATAGATGTAATAAATGTATATAGTAGTAAAATATAAGTAACTACCTAGGGGGATAGGACATGATGCCCATCACAACACCCAAGTAGAAAGGGTAGATGCATGAAGTCCCTCATAGCATCAAAAACTAGTGTGCGTAACAATCAAATACAAGTGTCATGGTGTAGAAGCATACAAGGAAGCATACATACAATCACATGAGCCACAAAAAAATATAGGCCAAGAGGACACAATACAAAATAAATGGGCACATGTCACTAAATATTAAAATGAAGACATACAAGGACATGTTCAAATGTCCACATACGTAAGTAACAAGCAATTTGGCATAGAGCCACATAGAATAACATGTTCAAATATTCGTATATAGAAGTAAGAAATCATACACAAGGGACATGTGAATGTGTCAAAGGCATACAAATAGATAATTATTGTAAATCCAAAGAAAAATGACATATTTAAATGTACTCAAAGATGGAAGAAGCATAAGAAACACAATTAAGTCTAATCTAGGAATTATAAAATAAAGCATGTATAACTATGTAGTAAAATTCTACGTAAATGCCAAGATGTACATATATACCAAGTCTAACTAGTGAGAGTTGGAAAAAAATGAGCAATGAAAAGTAATGATTAATATCAAGATAAATCAATGCATAATTGTATGTATAGTATGTCAAGATAAAACCTAGTTATAGAAACTATGTAGGAGATGCCCCCAAGTGGGTGTATGTATAGAATGTATAAATTTGGATTAGTGTAAATTCCCCTAATGGGTAGATGATATCTAGTCTAGATATGTGTAAGGGATCAGAGTCCTATCTGGAGTCTGTTAACACTCAACAAGAACAAGTGAAACATATGTGTATGATCAAACTGACTATACTAGGATAACTATCAATATGCAATATTTGAAAATTGATAGAAATGTAAACATAGAAATGCATAAATTATGTAAAATTTCATGTTTTTGAAATATTTGAATGTTTTTTGTATTTTGACATATATTATTTTTGTGTCTTCTGAGTATAAGTTATGTACAAAAAAATAAAAATAAACTATGTACAAGGAGAAAGGGAGTAGAAGTAAATGAAATAAAATACAAGAAAAGTGTAATGTCTCTATAGACCTAAAATCACGTCCATGGCATGTGGATAATCAAATGTTAGATCTAGTGGAAGATTATCTACTATTAAATACTAAGCCTGGCCAAACACAAATGAGTCATCATCATCATGATCATCATACCAATATGTATGTATCAATGGGGACTTATACTTGTCATGAGTTTGGATTTTATGCATCCAAATGGCATGTTATTCAACTATGTAAGATGCCTCTCACATGATCCCAGGGTAAACCACATTAGACCACATAGTATCTATGTGAAACCTATGGTTCTCATTGATGTCATAATGTAAAATGCAAATAATGTGTCCATGATGAGTGAATGTCAAGAATATCTCTAACTTATCAACTGTAGCATCTAGTGACTATAACCATGTGTTTCCAAGTGTAACATGTATTTCCAAGTGTAACATATATATGAGTGTCTCTACTCAAAATGAAGATTAATTTATTGGCTACCTTGGGGACACATGTAACTAGTAATGTAATATGTCCAATAGAGTCTTGATAGTATATAACATGTTTTAGATCACTCTCCTAATAACCAATGTGGTGTAAAAATCCCAAAGTAAAAGTATTAGGATCAAAATCCTCTTCTATAGCCACATGAGGAAGATATCTATCTACTAAAAATATCTATATAATCAATGGAATATGTCATGAATATTTATGTTGGAAATAATTATATCATGGTGCTCGTATCTATGTAGTAGCTTGTATCACTAGTGGTGGTGGTGCTTGTGGAAGTGGAGGATATATAATTTGGATAGTTTCCTTAGCCTTAAATCTATTTAGTTTAGGTTATAGTGTAGTACACGTGTTTGTATCATATCTTATGAGTCTATGGAAGTGGTAAAATGGTTGCCCTTATTGTGGTGATAATTTGATAACTAATCTATGTTGGATTGTGGGTAATAACATCAATCCTATATCAAGTAATAGTTGTAATATATGGTGTGGTTTGTCCTATAATATCCCTAATTGAATTTATATGATTGAATTGGTATCTATGGATGTGACTATATGTATTGAATGGATTAGGAGATATACTACTGATTGTGGATAAGTATGGGATCCTATAGCTGTAGAATCCTAACCAAGTGAGGCTACTGGTGTATGGAAAGTTATGAGTGCCTTTTAATTATATCTATATTCCCTTGGGCCCACTAGTATAAATATCAATCCACATAAATAATCATCGATGTCCATACATGGTTAATCATCCTTTGTAGTGGCCTATGAATCTATGTTAGAATTATGAATGTAAGCTTCTTCTAAATTGACAAGTAGTGGTAATTGGGCTATGAGAATCTCATCATCTATCCTAGATGAGGATTGTTTTACTATGAGAGGCTATTCCTCTATACTCACTAAAGGCAATGGTGTTGGGAGAGGTTGGTACTCTATCATTGGTGAAGGTACCTATGCTGTAAGAAGCTATGAATGTGGTATATGACTAGTCATACTAGACTCTCCCACCTCATAAGTATGTATCTACTCAATTATAATCTAGTGATTTGTGGGATCACTAAGAACATGAGGTTTCCCATCTGATGATGTAATCAGTGTAGGAGGCTCAATGAGCCTATAATATCTAAATGGATGATTATCTACTGGACATGTGTATAAGTACCCATCATGTAAAATTTTTGCACATATGTGAAGAGTGGAAGGTATAACCTCCATAACATGTATTCAGGGTCTCTTGAGTAGATAATTATAATGTAAATGGTTGCATCACCTAAAATTTTGTAGATAATGTCTCTAGTCCCATTGTAATATCCAATGTGATTGATCCCAATATATGTCTGGTAATGTCATCAAACCCTTAGATGTTATTGTATGTTTTTTGAATAGATGCTATATTAACCCCCATAGTTTGTAAAAATGTGAGGTTACATATATTGAGCCCTGAATTACTATCAATGAGAACTTGTTTAATAGATGTGTTGTTGATTTGAGCTTGAATGAAAAGTGTCAAGTTTTGATCAATGACTGATTATGAAGGTAAATCCTCATTGGAAAAAGATATTACATCCTCCACATCTTTAATAGTATTCATGATATATTCAAAGTAGGATGGATCAGTATCACAAGGAACACATGTGTGATTAAGTGTTTGAAATAGAATATCTTTGAAGATTGTTGATTTTTTAAGTAATTCTAAGATAGATATTTTAGCTGGTGTATTCCTTAATTGATCCATAATATCAATTTCTCTTTACTGATTTCTAGGTGCTATTATAATGTGTTGGGGATGAGGAGGGATGGTAGGGTTACGCTTCTCTTGTATATGCTAAGGAAGCACCCTCTTTTTCCTAAAGACAGATTGAACTATAGGATCTACTATTTTATTGGAGCAAGTAGTAGAGGCAGGATGGGATCATAGATAATCAAGTGGTCTAGGTTTAGGTAGAATAAAAGGAGTCTCCAGAGCCTAGTATCATCTAATAATAACTGGAGGTAGCTCAAACTGATCCATATAGAAATGATCCATAGAAAAATGGGGCTCACATGATAAAGGATCAATATCTAAAACAAGCTTAGCTTGAACTGAATCCATGATAGGAGCAACATACATTTTTACATTTATACAAATAGTTGGTAATAAACATGCTAATAAAATTAGCAAGCCTTATACACCAATTTAAATTATATGTAAAATAAATTAAAACTTTAATATAAAATTAATTTTAGTTTTGATAGGTTGTCTTGCAAAATTAAAAAAAATAGAAGTAAGTAACCCTAAATTATTGCATAATTTTTTTTATTAATTAAAGTTAGGGTTTAAAGAAATATTCTGAGTAAGTTGAGTTCACCAAATGATTTAACCTTTTAGGGTTTAACTATGTAAAACTTATGTTTATATTAAAGAGCTTAGAAGTCTAAATTGATTAAATAATTACAATAATTAAGCACTAATTTTTTATGACCTTTGATTTATTTTAACCTTATAAAAATAGTAATAAATAGGCATGAATAAAGACTTATCTAAAAACTATCACAGATGATCTAGGTTCTAAAATTTGATATTTGTGTAGTTATGAGTATCATCAATAGGATTATGGTATTCATTTTCTCACTAGATAGTAGTGGCCAATATGGTTATTAACACCATTTTTGTGTAGTGTCCTTCAAGTGGTGTTAGTGTCCCCTTTATCGGATTATTCCTATTTTATGGGAGTACTTGTGCCTATCTTTTTAGGTCATGTTCTTGTGAACATGAAACTTGGAGCTTTATGTTGTGCCTAAAAAACCTAATTTAGTGTGCAAACCCTAATCCTCCTTACAAGTATGGCATGAGAAATATTTATGCATTCATTAGTAGGATGGACTAGACATCTTTAACACTTTTCTATGAAGAGAGTTTCCTACATACCAGTACTTTGAATAGGGATCAAGCCCAATGTAGTTCTCCCACCCAATGCTTGATTTAAGTGAAAGTGAATTCTAAAATGAGAGTGGGATTAGATGCCTTTAATTTGATTGAGATTTGAAATGTTTAAAAATTGGGTTTAGGGCTGATGTAGATAGTATTATGTAGAAGTAGAGTAGAATAGGGATCAAATACCTTGATTTTTCTCAACTTTTTTTTTGGTTTGAATAACTTTTGCATATATTTTCCATCTAGTCAATAGATGTGAATTAGACTTATATTTGTAGAGTTATGTTGCTTTTGTAGAAAAGAAAACATTCTTAGGCTGACCTTAAGAGGGGTACACATTAAAAAAGATATCTATTGGGAAGAGATAGGGCTAAGGATAATAGCTCCCAATTTAGGACACTAGCGCCATGTGGTTGTAGTGTCCCAAATGTGGCTATAGTGTCCACTTGGTAGATTACTAAGCAATTTGGATTGGGATCTGAGATGATAGTTATAGGACTATATTTTGACTAATTATAGGTGACTTTGGTCTACTCAATGATTGGAAAAGTAAGTCTAAGGCACTAGGATAGGTCTAGGGCTAAGCTAGGAATTAGGTATCTCAAGTGACACTCTTAGCATCTAATTACCACTTTTATGTGATTACAGTCCACATATCCTCCCCACACCATCTCAATGTCTGAAAGTCCAATAAACTTATTTAGTGCCACCAATCTATATCTAGGAACAAACCAATATAATGTTCAACCTATGATTGATACTCATAATACATGTCATACATCCTCCAAGGTGATTGTAACCTTTCCTATCAATATCTAGAAGGTATATGTGTCTAACCTCCATTACTATACTAAGGTACTAAGTAGAAATTGATATGTTTAAATGGCTAGTATCCTCACTATGTGCAATAGATTGGTGGTAGTGAAGAACCCCAACATCTTTCCTATCCACATAATGGGATGGTGTAGAATATGTGACCGTCACTCATGAGATATAAGCACATCCACTCACTATTATAGTAAAATCAAAATCACTCTAATAAGTCATTTGATACTAATTATAATCACATTTATACATTCTAGTCACATTTATTCTTCTATAAGAATCATTTCATCTAGTCCTATTCCATTTTGAAAATCCTTTTTCTCTATCTCTCTATTCAATTCCTATTCATCTGATCAATTAGGACATTTTTTATTTTGAGGTGAATTCAACATTTAATAGGCTAATTTCACCATTTATAGGATAAATTCACCATTAAATAGTCTCTAGACCATTTATCCATTTTCATGATGATTTCTATGATAGGATGGGCCATTTCATTATTCTCTATTCAATTTAGCCATTTACATGGCACCTTATTTTCCTGACATTTTCATCATTTTAAAGGGTAAATTTTCCATTTGACTAGACAAATTCATCATTTGATCATATGAATTCATTATTTGGTGAAATTGATCTCTACCATTTTAATTTTTGGTGATTTCACTAATTATGTCGACCAATTCATTAATTGAATGAATAAATTCATTAAAATATTGATAAATTTACTATTTTTGAATAGGAATTTACCATTTAAGTGGTCAAATTCACTAATTTGAAAATAATGAATTCAATGAATTCCTAACTTTAGAATGAAATAAATGATAATAAAAGACAACTTATCAAAAAATAAATTGGTGGTCCCATCATTTGTGGTCATTTGTGCTCTTGACCCCAGTCCAGAAGTGCCCTCGACTATGGTCTATGAGCCATTTTTTGTAGGTCACTCATGCATAAAATCTTAGAGGTGAATTTTGAAATGGGAGGGTGACAATAAACCAAATTTTCACCCCACGTTGAATCTATAACCTTTTATTTCAAATATCCCTTATTGCACTATGTTTCTTCATCAGAGGCTTATGTTTAGCCCCAAGATCCATTTTTATTCTTGTTTTCACCTATATCTATCATTTTTTCCCCTCTTTTATCATTTCTATGTTATTTTTTCATCATTTTGAGGGTTCATTTAGACAAATAGTTTTTTGAATACCCCCTTGAGTGGGCATCCAAGCTTACCAAATGCCTCTTTAGGGCATATTTGAATCCATTTACTAGTATTTTTAGAAAAATTTGTCAAAATTAACATCTGTTAATTTCCTTCTACAATCATTTTTTATAATTATTTTTCTTTGAAAAGTCATTGATTCATTTACATCTTGCAGCACCTTCTAAAATAGTGGCAAATGTAAACACTCAAATTTTATCACTTCTATGTCAAATTTAAAAATGAAAAACTTACTATAATTACACACAATATTGTCTAAAATTATCTTTTCATCTAATATGTGCAATTGAATTTACCTTGGGGCATCTCTAAGCGAGCTAATTCACCATATTATATCTATTTGATTATCATGCACTGATCAATTTCTCTATTGAATTTATATGTTCTAGTCAACTCATTAATTCCCCTTCTCTAAATAATTTCTTATAATTATATTTCTATTGAAAATATAATTATAATTATCATGTAATTGATAAATTTCTCTTTTTCCCTCCAAGTGGGAATCTTCATGCAAAGAAAAGATCATGAGATCCTCTAAAATATTCTTTTATGATCTAATTAAATTGATAACTGAATTAATATACATTATTATGCTTCACCCTTCATCTTGGATACAAGATGAAGGGACCATAATAAATCTTTTGTGAGAGCATTCTCAACCCTTCATCTTAGAAACAAGATGAAGGGCCCACATTAGTGATCCATGTGTCTTCTTGGGAATAACTCTCCACTATTTCATCTTGGAAACAAGATGAAGGGATTATTTTAAATCTCATTTGATATTTTCAACAATCATCTTCCACCCTTCCTCTTGATTAATATGAAGGTCACATCAGTGATCCATGTGTACATTTGAGGACTCATTTGCAACCTTTCATCTTATTCTTGAGATTAAGGGTCCTCACTGATCCAAATTTATCAAATATAAACCCATTTTAATCATAATTATCATTCTCAATTTATAAAAACAAAGTTTTTTCAAATCATCAAGTCTCTTTATGCATCATCTTCCCAAATCCTTGATCAAGTTTAACAAGTTACATAGTTTTAAATGGAGATGTCCTCACATAATTGGCATTGAAAAATAACATTTCAAAGCTACATTCAAGATATATCCCATACATATAAGTATTTAATGGAAGTTTACATGTTTCTAGTTTGAATCTAATGCATTATTGACTAACCTTTTGTATTGTTCATGAGGTCTTAGGCTCTAAAATTATATTTCATTTATTTTGTGTTCTTGATTGACTAAAACTAAAAATGATGAAAATATATCTAAGTGATATTAATAATGACATACATGGCCATCATCAACAAAAATCACCTTAAATTTGCATAGGCTCATCCACCTTCATAAAATCCATTTCATGATTTTTCAACTTGTCTCACAAATTTTTTTAACAAAATGTCTCAATGAAATGCAATCTTATGTAAAATTCCATGAATTTAGAATATTCACCAAATAAATTTGTTAAAATATCATAAAATATTTTTTCAAATTAATTTGATAGATGTAAATATTTTAATAAAATGCATTTGGTGGGAGTAGAGGACGTAAACTATTTGAAAAAATACCCTAATTAAATTTGGCTTGGAACTATATTGTCATTATAAGTTACATCTTGCATTAAATCCTTTATTTGAATTTGGATTAGAAACATAAACTTTATACAATTATTGTTTACTCTTTGAATTACTTCATTCATTACATAAACATCTCTAGATGGAAGGCTTCATATTCTCTGCAACATGAGTACAATCCTCCAGTGATAATATTTGGTAATTCATGATATCACATAATTATTCTTAGTCTTAATCAATAATTTAGGGTTGTGTCTTTAGTAATTTATTAATTTCACCATATAAGGTATCATCTAAAGACCTAACATAGTCTATAAGATCTACTATTAGTGATTGTAATTTGACAAGATTGCATTTCTCAATCTGATAATTTTCATCACACTTTATTATTTCCACAATAGTGAAAAAATATAATGATTTTACATAATTGAAATGTTTACACTTTAATTTATAAAAATAAATGTATATAGAATGAATTAAGGTGCATTAGTATTTAAAAACTAAACACTTATTGATTAGTACATATTTTCTTGGGCCCATTGAGAATCTTTTATCTTTAAGGTTCCAAAACATTCATTATAGGAATTTTACATAGTCATATACTTCATCTAAAATACCTCAAAATAGATACAAATATATTCATTACGTACTTATTCCAACCAATTTTTTATATGATATTCTTAGAACTCGATGCTCTACAATGCCAAGAATTCAAGGAAGCTTGAAAACCCCTATGCACACTCACTTTAATGAACAAAGTTCCAGTCCAACATTTGTTATTAAATGGAAAACATCATGTTTTCTTCCTTATAAACTATAGTTCATAATATTTTCTTCTATTAATTTCATAAAGATATAAGTTCTACAGATATAGGGGTACAATGAACTCCTTCAACAAGCATCCATTTACTAGTGATATACAAATTTTACTTATTTAATTTTCTTTGAACTAAAGAGAAATACTCTTTCATAAGCCCTAATAAAGGAAATTTGACTTTATAATCAAATTCCCTATCAATTATGATAATAACCAATCTATAAGTAGTAACATCAAGTTGGTTAACTATGATCAACCTAGGTTTTGTCATCCCTACATTTCTTTCAACCCATATTTTCATATATTTTTTAAGAAGTGACAACATTTATTTTTTATCTCTTAAATAGAGAGATCTCCTGAATACTTTCCATATGATTTGAGAAGAATAATCCTCCACAACCTAGAGTCCATAGGTGATATAAAAATTGCTTGGATAGATGACTATTTTCCTACCAATAAACCTTCTCTATAAAGCCAATTTATAAGACAATTGTAACTTACAATATTGGGCATAATACCATTTATATGTACTTACCCCTATAAACTAAATATTCCTTTTATTATAAGAAAACACTTTGAATTGTACCATTCATACTTTTTACACCCTTAATAAGATAACATTTATGGAAGCTTATGTGAAATGCTTTCTCACAAAAATCATAGAGTAGAACACTACATAAATCATTTGCAATAGCCTTACAGATTTGGCAAGGTAATTGTGTAATCCTACATGACCTTAAAAGAAGTTTGGCTATTATTTCTAAAGATAAATACTGGACACCTGATTACTCTTTTTGAACTATCATTGCAAAGTAATTTTCATGTGATTTAATTGTTAAAATAGTTTTAACAAAAAATTATTTTAATAATGACCGTACATTATTTATTTGTGTTCTATTGAGAGTGATATATTGATGCACATGAAAAATTATAAAAAAAAATTGCAATATCCACCTCAAACAAGAAATGGGAAACACTATCCAAAGTAGAACCTCCTTAGAAAATATTTTCCTAACACTTGTTTGATTCGATATTCATCTCATTTGAAAAGTACATAATTTTTTGAGGAATTTTATCAAATTATTTTGAACACCTTCAAACCTAAACAACCATAAATACAACTTCTAAAGGAAAACCTACTTTTCCATATGATGCAATAGGCCATATTATATCTTAATCTCAACCAACCTGTATATCTTCATATTGTTTCATAGATTTCTTGGATGAGCTTACTTCAACATTTTGAGAATCATAAAATTTAAGAGATGTAAAATCCTCCAAATACTATTTTTTTACAATCAAGAATTTTTTGGCAAAGAACATAACCACAAACATCTTGTGGACACAAGAGGCAAATACATGAAAAGGGAAAACATCATAATGTTGTTGTTGAAAATGAGCACACACATACACATAAAAAAATAATGAAAGGGAAATACACAAGCCAAAATTTTACACATAATCAAACTATTTACAAGGAAAAAAGAGAAATAACTAAATTATGCATGGCCATTAATGGGTTGGGTAAAATATGAGATCTTATAATTTATTTTTTTTCAAGATGAGGATAGATATTGCAAGGACATAATGAACAACCACAACATGGTTTTAACTTACCACAGATAACCAAAATACTAATATTACTTGCATCTATGAAATAACATATGAAGATCATTTTCTCATGCATATAAGGAGTATGCTTCAAATTGATATTTGTATTACAAAAAACATGATACATAACTCCAACATACTTGTTTTTTGGTTCCTCTTGTGTTTGTTCCACCATGAATGGTTGAACCAAATCTTTCGTAGGTGCCTCCAAAGGTGGTCTTGGGATCAAAACCCTAATGAAATTGGAAATTAATGAAAAAAAATTATTTTTGATAGTTGTATTTTCATCAAAAATATCTATGTGCTGGTGTTCAATATCACCACATATTTCATCTTCACCAGTGTGAAGCTCGTTATGTTCATGATTATTCTAATGTTGGAAGGAGGCTGAAAATGGTTTTTCAATGCATTCTTTTGTAAATTCTCTTTCATTGCTAAAATTTCACTATCCTCTTCATTCTCATGCCCAACACCAAGAACCTCTTATTTTTCATATTATCTACCTTATGTAAGATGTTATGTGGTCAAATTTATCTTCACTTGATTTGTATAGCTCCACAAAAATCCTTCAAAAATTTCTCTCTCTTGAGATCATCAACAATCTTATGAATTAGAGTTTATTCAAAGATAAATATAAAGAGGAAAACATTTCTTGTCATATTATCATGTGCAAGAATCCAATCTTCCCTTACTTTGGGATATTTTATGATTTTTTTATTGTTTATTTCTTCTTGTTTCCAATAACTATCCATGCTACCATTTTTTGTAATCACAAATAAGACCTTGGGAAGTATTAGTAAAGCTCAAAATATAGAAGGATGGGTTATGCTCCATCATTTACAGGATTCATTTAAATAGAGTTACTAATATTAATTTGAAAGGGGAAATTTCCTTTTAGATTTTATAAATTAATGCATCATTTGATCCCCAATGGACTTACCTAATAGGAGGTGATACAAGTTTTGAAATAATGGATAAATCACCATTGAGATGATGATTTTCATATGCATTTGAGAGGGTAATCTCCCTTTTATAATATGGGATTTTTTTTTTTGTTGTAATTTTAACTAGAAAACACAAAAAAATAATAAGATTAAGAAATAGTGAAATCTGAAAATAGAAGAATAGAAGAGGAAGGAGGTGAAGGTGAGAAACCCATGCCTGAATAAACCTAGAGAACCATTGGAATAACTTGAATTTAAATAAATTCATTGTAATTTCTTCCTCTCACATAAAAACATAAGTAGGAGTAATAAATTTAATGAGAACAAAATAATTTCTAGGAAGCACAAAGTCTTCTCAAAACATGGTTTGGATATACTTGGTACAAAGCCTATACACGAAGTTTTCAACACAAGGTTTGGAAACATTATGAGTTAAACACAACCAAAAAGTGCATATTTTTAATGGTTTATCTATATATTAACAAAAATACACATTTCATAAGTAAAGATCATCAAAACCCACAAAGCCAAATAATTATCTCACGTGCTTGCTTGCATTCCATTTCTTAAATCCATAAAAGTACATATTACACACAAAGTTATAGCCAACCTTCTCCAAGAGCTTTAGATAAAGAAGAAATCCCACTTAATGATCTCAATTTTTATTTTTCACAATATTTCCACCCATAAAGGAAGTTAGAAATCCATCTATTGATCTAACTCAACCTAGAGATAATTTCATCTAACTAGAGTTTTCCCACACTTGATTTTATTATTAGGGCATGTTTAAAATATTAAATGTAATTATGATTTTTCATTTAAAATAAAATGTTAATTTTAAAAAGAATTAATTTTCTCAATGATTCCAAATGCATAAATTTTCCTTTGTGCTCTTGTTGATGTTCTTTTATGAATTTAAATAAGTTAATTAATTCTAAAAGCATTAACGATTTAAATAAATAATTTAACTTATGACTTAGGCCCATGAATGTAATATTCATAATTTTTTCCATACAAATTTTCCTATAGTATTGCCTTATCCATTGGGATGTGGAGTCAAGTAAAACATTATAAAAGGTTGAACAATTAAAATCAATGGGAAAATGACTTGAATGGGTAGTGAAATGTGGATGAAATTTTTTCACTACAATAAATCCATATATAAGTTTAAAAAATAAGTCCAAACCTTATATTTAAAGGTCAAATCATTTAAAGGCAAGCTTACACATGTCCAAAATATTGAGCATGCTTCTAAAAATTGTATCTTTAGCTCCATAATTAAAACTCATGTCTCAAAATATTTCATCTCTAACATGGGTTAAGAAACAAAAATTATCTATGATTAATGAATCATGAAATTGATATAAGCTTAAAATTATCTAATGGAAACTCTTAAAAACATGATTCATAACAAATTGATCACATAACTTCCCATTAATCCTATGAAAGTTTATAGGTACTATTATGCTTATTATATATTCCATAGACATTCTATGGATAGGTGCCATTATTTGAAATATAGAATATAATTTATAATTGATAGTGGTAAATTTACATTAGATACATCTATATAGACACCATAGGACTCAAATTTTAGCTCTAAAACACAAGAATAAGGGTTTTGTGCAAAATTTGGGTGTTTACATAATTCCCCCACTTTGACGTGGGTATGTAAGTGAAATACATGCTTGCATCAAAGTATAAATGTCAATACTTTAAAATACACATCTTTACTTACCAAGGAACAAATGAAGGGTTGGGATTTATTCTTGATAAGCTTCTATCGACACTTGATTAACTGTTTTACCTAAAAAAGTGCCAATTATTATAGGTAATTAATTTGATCATGACATATTTTAAATGTATGAATGTTTTATAATTTACAATTTGAAATTAGCTTTCAAAACTAAAATGAAGCCTCGAGAAAGAATACACCTATTTAGTACTACCCTAAAATGCTACCATAATTTTTCCATCTCTAAACTTTTGATAGGTGTCAAAAACATATCCTAAGACTTTCTCATGGAAGTCATAATGTGCCTAATACACAAATTATTATTTTAAAAAGTAATTTAAATGTAGCCAAGACCTCTTCTGGGAGTCACTAGTACCCAATCCATTTTATGATCAAGTAGATAAATTAACTCATTTTTGATGATTTTGATCTATTTCAGATTTTAAAAATTCCTTTATATATGCCCTCGTTTTGAGATGAGGGATGAAGGAAATCACTCATCTCAAAAGAATCATGTTAAAAGCACCATATGATAAGAAAAGTAACTTATTCATCACGTTTTATTATCCATAACACATGTAACTAGATTTTTTAATTGTATGTTAGTAAAATAAATTAGCTAAAGTGTATTATTATCGACACATGGAAATTGATTTTTATTTTTTAAATTATCATATTATGTATATTTTGTATTAACATCTAGTCATGCCATACTAGATCATGTAAATTTCAATTTGAAAATATGAGCATCCAATATATCCCATGAAACAAGTATTCCCCTAGATGGGCTAGGAAAAATAATGGGAGCATAATAAATAAATATGCCCACATAGGTTCATGGTAAACACCATGGAAACATAGGCAATAAACAAGCACCTCATTATATGAGCATGATAATTTATATAGTGTAATTAAGTTAGGACCACACAACATTAGTTACTATACCCAATTTAGTGACTTGACTCACAATATGACTCAAAAAATATGAATACAAGAGGATCATCTACGAATATGATGCATAAATAGGAAAAAATATGCACTAAAAAGTAAACATACACACACAAACAATTAATTTAATAGTATAACAATTGTAACGTAGATTATCCATAGGATAAGAGATGTATAAGATACTAGAAAATTATGTAATAATCTAGCTCAATATGATAAAGGACAATCAAGGATAGATATCATCATGCAAGCATCCATTAAAATGGAAATGTCCCTAAGTGATGACATGTTGTCTATGAGATTGGCCCCTACAAAATATGGGTGCATGGTGTAAAATTTAATATCATGTAACATGTGAATATGCATAAAAATCACTTAATAAATACTATGAAAAACACATATTTATAAACCATGTATAATGAAAACCTAAAAAATAGTTGAATGTGTAACACGTATAAAATAATATTTTTTATTTCTTAATGTTTTTGAATTTTACCAATTTTTTAAAAAAATCCAATATTTTAGTATTTTTGAAATTTATCAATGTTTTTGAATTTTTTATTTTTGTTAATGTTGGTATGTTTCCATCCTTTGATGGGAAATATATGAGCTATGTAGTCATCAACAATTATAAGCATAGTGTGATAAAACACATGAATGTTGTACTAAGTATCATTCTCTATGTAATAATGTAAGAAAAATATGTAGTATAGATCCCAAAGTGTAGTATAAAATTGATATGTCATGACATATGACATAGCCAACTAAATGGTAAGGCTAAATAAAAAGTGAATCATAAGCTAAGAATATTGATGTACACGTGTAATTCCTCCTACCCCCTAATATGAAAATGTTGAAAAAAAACCCAAATATAGTAATGATAATAATCACATTGTTTTATTTATTTTAAACCTAAGTGATATAAATAAATGTAAATTATGCACTAATTTAGAGATAGAAAATATAACAATAAGTGTATTATTTTGAACGAAAATGGATAAATAGATATTGAAAATATTTTGATTTATAATTGATAAGGTAGGAGGGGATTAATGTAATTAACTAATTTTCATTATATTTCACTCACAATAAGTGACTCTATACCTAGAAATACTCTATAAATTATTCATGTTTCTCAGACCTAATACAAAATTTGAAGACCTCTTTGGACACTATCAGTAGAGTTTGACCCCTGTGGTAATTGAAATTGTTCAAATATCAAAGATAACATCCTTATGCATTGTACAAGTTTAAAACCCCTGAGATCCTTTAGACTATGCTTGAAAATGTTTCCTATGTGTGCACACACATTTGGTCTTGTGAAATAATGTATGTTTTCCTTATATTTATTATCTAAAACCTAATTGTGATTTTGACCATAAGATACACTTTAAAAACATATTATTTTATGTTGGATGGTCATAACCACTCTTCCCTATATGGCTGAGCATTTTATATGTTCTAATACTTATAAGAGGGCTCAAATTATACATAGTTATTCCACTTATGTGTGTGTTCAACATCAATAAAAATATAGAATGTAGTTTATTTTGGTCTATAACAATCAGCACCATGCAACTTTGATTTTTTTATTTAGACTTGGTTCTATATATTACTCTAGGGATACTCCTTGAAGCATTTTTAGATGTGTATGCCTTTTTTTGGAATATATTAAGAGAGTGCTAATCAATTCCTCAAGTTTCCAAGTCATTTACAAGCTGTGACCAAGTGAGTATAATGTTAGGAATGATTTGTATTTATAGATGATTATTTGATTAATTCCCACTATAACCAACCCATGAAATATGTATAGGTAAACATAATGGATATTTCTCAATTTTAAAAATAACCATTGAGTGTGCCTAAGCACTGTCAGCATAGGTAAGCCCCTATGGTAATAGACGCTGTCTAAACATTATCGATAGTGTCTTGAAAGTGTAAAACAACAATCTAAGATATGGAGAAAATCTATCTAGGATTTTGAGATGTTCTTGTATATGCTAAGCTGATGAATATAGGTGGGTGAGATAGTTGATGGGTGCAAGAGTAAAATGTATGTGAATTATCCCTTTATGTAATATATAAAAAAATTAATGTTGAAAAGGTATCTAAACTAAATTTAGGCGTTACAAATCCCCCCTTTTAATCAAGCATTGAAAATTCCAAAACTAGTGATAATCATGCTTGGTGTTGGTAGGTTTGATTAGAACATGCCATTCACTCCATGTGAAACTTGAAAGAAAAAATGTCAATATCAATGTATTATTATGATAAGAAATATGAAATAAGTTGAATAATTAAATCACTTAAAAATGAAAATCCAAGGAATGAATACATCTGATAGTACATGAATCATGTTGCCATGTGTTGAATTTGTTTTAAGAATGTCATGGGGTGATCATGCCCCAAGGAGATGAAAATAAGGAAATTGTGAGTTGAAGAGTGTAAATGCCCTAGCCACCACTAGATAATGAATGTTAGAAGTTGATAAATGCAATAATCTCAACCAAATTTCTCTAAATATTTGAATAATTTTTTTGGAACCTCAAAATCAAGTTCATTCATCAAAGTGGAAGCCCAAAATCAGATTAGTATGTTAAAGTGGAACCTTGAAACATATTTGTATGTAAAAGTATCAACCACTATATATGGATATAAACCTAAAGTTCTCATGTAGTACCATATTTCCCCAGTAATCCTCAATATAGAAAATAAAATAGTGTTTTCATGAACAAAGTCAATTCCCCAATATGATCCATTTGTTCCTCAAAGTGATGTATAATGTCAACACATATTCTTTAAAATGGCATTGAATTTATTTATTATTTATCACAATCATGTAAAATATTTCTCAATCTGACCCATCTAAATCATATAATCTATCTCAAAAAGTGAAATGTTTATCTATCATGGTCTAAATATTTTAAATAATCCCATTGTATGCCCCCATTTGATATGAGGGATGAATCTTGAGAATCAATCATCTAAAAATGAGTTATGCACATCATGTGTTATATAAAAAAATGTAATCATGTGTGTGTGTGTGTGTGTGTGTGTGTGTTATATGTGTTTTTGTGTGTGTCTGTTTGTGTGTGTGTGTGTGTGTGTGTGTGTGTGTGTGTGTGTGTGTGTGTGTGTGTGTGTGTGTGTGTGTGTGTGTGTGTGTGTGTGTGTGTGTGTGTGTGTGTGTGTTAAAATATTTGTTCATAAAATAATTTTGATCATTCAAGCACATATGAAACATGTAACATGAGGAAATGGTCATACAAGTGTCAATTCCAAGTAGATATATCAATTAAGCACAAAATGATAAGAGTCATAGTAGATGTTTGATATAAATCATGGAAATGTAAATATATCACACATAATATAAATATACATCACATAAATCATGACACCAAGCTCATAGTAACAATCAATTTTTTCTATATAAAATATAGGTAACTACACATCTGCACATAATATCATGTTCAAGAAACATACAAACATATAAGACTTAACATGACTCTGACATGACACAAACATGACATGGACTAGAGGATTATCTAACATAACTAAAACACAATGTGATTAGACACAATAAATATAGAATAATCAGTATAACATACTTCAATGATCAAAAAATGTCACAATCATCACTATCAAGCTTACACAGAGTAAGCAATGTTAGTTTTCATAATCAATCAATGTCATCATCTTGTATAAAAAATCATAATATTCATAATAAATAGATCTCTAGAAATTATGAACAAGAGCAAGTCATGTATAATATTCAAAATGATAAATGGACTGGTATAGAAAGATATAATTTGAAAAATGTATGAAGATGACCCTAATATGGGCATGGACCTAATGTAAATTTTTTGCCATGCATATATCCATGAACCATATATAACTTGAATAAAATGCATCAAAATCATGTATACAATAAAAATAATGTGTGTAGAAAATGGATATGTAACTCATCATGTATATGAAAAATAAAATCAATCAACTATGTTTACCAACATAGTAAGTCATGCATATATCTTGGCTTCAAATTTTTAAATATTTGAAATTTTATTGTATTTTTAAATATTTGAATGTTTTTATATATTATTATTATTAATTATTAAAAGTTATAAATTTATAAGTTCATAATATTCATAAGTTTTTTCATAGGTTTTCCTTCAATTGTGATTAAAATTTAAACTCCTATGCTGAGATTTTCTTTAATAAAAAATAGTCATAGCCAAGTCAGTTTGAATTTTCTTTTGCTTTCTTTATATATGTTAGTTTCTTTTTTATTTATTTTACTTTAGTTCCAAATCACCAATTTTAAAGTATATTTATTGAATATTTTTTCAATATGATTTCTTATTGAAATTATGGTATACTTGTAGATGTTTGAGTGCATGTATATGGGTTTCATCCAAAATCTCTAATTTATATAATTTATTTTCATGAAATTAATTATATTTGATGATATATTTAAAATGAACCTGTAAGTATGGTATCTATATATCTAAATGTAGTTGATGAGGGAATAAGGAGTGGAATTTGAAGATGTGTAAACACTTATGCTATAAGCCCATAAAGGCATAAATAATCTGATTATGCTAATCATTGCCATGTTTTGAAACTTTTTAACATAAAATTTTAACCTCTACTTGTCCATTTCTTTCTAGATAATAAGGAGTATAAAATGTGTGTTAAATTTTATATTTATCAGAATATTTTTTAACCATTTAATTTCTATCTATTATGATGGCCAAGGGAAGCCAACATTACAAGATGATATTAGTCATTCAAAATTTTAATATGTATTCTCTTATAGTGGATTATAGATGGATTATCTCAATCCAATTTTTAAAATATTCAATAGTTATGATGATGAAGTAGTGATCTTTTGATTATACTGGGTTTATCTTACATTGTAGATCAAATCCACAAATGGAAAAGGGTCAATGTGAGACAATTGGTTGTAAATATTATGAAGGTGCATCAATTACATTATTTTGCCTCTAGAATTACACACATGTTTTTGTAGAATATTGGCATTCTTTGTCCATTATAGGCCAATAGTAACCCATTCATAATAATGTACATGACAAGGATTTTCTATTTAAATGCCCACCATATTCACTATCATGTACTTGTTTCTATCTATTTTTTTTACTTTTTTAGTTAATTTGAAAAGAAAGAAACTAGTTAAGAGGGGTGTGTAGAAAAATAATTTTTTAATGTAAATGTATTGGATCTAAGTTATTATGGAGAGCTATTATTTGGATAGGGAAGAATACCTTCAAATAACACTACCACAAAACTTGTTTTTTAGACAAGTAGATGGGTGGATTGCCTTCCTAGAAGCGAAAGCTTTCTAGGAGGCTATCAATCCACCTAATTTAAAAACTTAAGTTTGATAAATAAAAAAGATATAATTTTAATAAAATGATATAAAATTGAAACTAAAAATATAAAATAACTAATATTACAACAAATAAGTTAAATGATTTGCTAAAATAATGACTGGATAAAAACAATTAATGCTGAAATTTAATCAAAAAAACAAGGTTGTGGTTTTGGTTTGGTAACTTGATAAGGGTCACAATAATGATTTTGTTTGTGTTAGGAAATGTTTGAGATGATAAAGGGTAATGTGGTCAAGAAATCAGGAGGGATAAATGGTCAATATGGGGGCCAAAAAGGCAAAGGGGCAAAAGGGGGTAAATGGGACAAAGAGGGAAATGGGGTAAATGGAATAAAGAGAAGGAAGAGGTTAGGGTCAAAAGTAAAAGGGGTGAAGGGAAAAGAAGAGGGACAATGGGTTATGGTTTGGGGTTCAATAAATAATAGGCCAAGGGATATAAGAAATTTAAATGCAATAAATAAAACAAAAGTTACCTTCCAAGCTTGAAGAAGAATGTTGATGAAAGTGTTGATGTTATTGAATCAATTTTGGCAAAGTTCCATTGCTTTGAATTTTTCTCCTCTAAGATGAGTCGCCTCCCTCCAAAGTATAAAACCTATAATAATAATGATTTTACCAAGAAACAACTTAACCTTTGCTGAAGGAGAATGGGTTATTTATAGAATTTGTTGTGAAGAATCATGCCAAAAGAGGGAATAGTAGACATATGGTGCCATTTTTCAAGTGGACTCATAAATGACAAAAGGGATAAGGATGGTAGGATTACCACCTTTTTGTTTTGTCTCCCACCTTGAAAATGAGTCTGATTTGGAGTGGTAATCATGCACATGGGCTCAAATGAGGCCAAAGGACTTTTCACCAAGCTATTTTGTCTTTTGGCTAAGTTCCCCATGGATTTTGGCACTATTCTCCATGTGGGTTCATGAGTGATCATGAAAAACAAGGGTTTGATATTCCCACTTATCCAATAGGTCTCCCACTTGGTTTTTTTGTCTCTAAACTTTATAAAGAGTCTAAAACGGAGTGGGAATCATTCACATGGGCTCATATGAATACAAAATACCTTCCACCACTCACTTCCATCTTTTGGATAAGTTTCCCATGAATTTTGGCACCATTATCCATGAATGAGGACAAAAAAACATGTTAAATGATGGCCCCATAGGGAAAAATGTGCCATATTCTAAAGGAGGGGCCCTTTGGTGCTTTATGATGTCATGAAGAACCTTGGAGGTGGGTCCCAAGTAAGGTATGATGTCCCACCTCACTTTTAAGCCATGTCACTTGACATATAACCTTCCATGTCACTTCCCATGTCAATTTCCTTATCACCTTTCATGTCACTTCCCATGTCACTTACCATATCACTTGCCATGTCATCATGAATAGTGACAGTGGGTCCCATAGTGAATAGTACTTTTGAATAGTGCTTTCAAATACTACTTCTGAATAGTATTATGTGAATAAGATAATAGTAATTTGGTTAGGTTAAGATGGGTTGGTTAAGGGTTAAGAAGGTTTTATGGGGCCTTTAGGGGGTCTTAAGGCATTTAGTCATAAAAAATTGTAAGTGTGTAGTTTTCTAGTTTCTACAGTACTTATTATAAAGCTACTTTGGCCTCTTCATAGATATGACACTAAAGTAATTGACCATTGAATGATATTTTAAAAATATCATCTCTAATTATAAAATACCAAATTTCATCTCTTTTTAATATGTACTTTTTATTATGTGAAAATTGTTTGAAGTAATTATTTTGTATATGAAATTATAAATGTTGTTGTACCACTCTAAACTTTATGTACTACATCTAATGGAAAATACCACCATTGAATTTATTTATTTTTCCTCACAATTATGCAAAATATTTCTCAATCTGATCCATCTTAATCATATAATCTATCTCAAAATGTGAAATGTCTATCTATCATGATCTAAATATTTTAAATAGGCCCATTGTATACCCCCATTTGATATGAGGGATGAATCTTGAGAATCAATCATATAAAAATGAGTTACTCACATCATGTGGTATATAAAAAAAATGTAATCATATAATACATATAAATATATACATGATAAAATATTTCATAAAATAATTTTGATCATTCAAACACATATGAAACTCATAACCTGAGGAAATGGTCATACAAGTTCTAGTTCCAAGTAGATATATCAATTAAGCACAAAATTATAAGAGTCATAGTATATGTTTGATATAAATCATGGAAATGTAAATATATCATACATAATATAAATATACATCACATAAATCATGACACCAAGCTCATAGTAACAATCAATTTTTTCTATAGAAAATATAGGTAACTAAACATATGCACATAATATCATGATCAAGAAATATACAAACATACAAGACTTAAAACAACTCTAACATGCCATAAATATGACATGGATTATAGGATTATATGACATAATTGAAACATAATGTGACTAGACATAGTCAAGATACCAAAAAATATACAATAATCAGTATAACACACTTCAATGATCAAACAATGTCACAATCATCATTATCAAACATACACAGAGTAAGCAATGTTAGTTTTCATAATCAATCAATGTCATCATATTGTATAACAAATCATAATATTCATAATAAATAGATCTCTAGGAATTATGAACAAGAGCAAGTCGTGTATAATAGTCAAAATGATAAATGGACTAGTCTAGAAAGATATAATTTGAAAAATGTATGAAGATGACCCTAATATGGGCATGGACCTAATGTAAATTTTTTTACCATGCATATATCCATGAATCATATATAACTTGAATGTAATTCATCAGAATCATGTATACCATAAAAATAATGTGTGTAGAAAATGGATATGTAACTCATCATGTATATGAAAAATAAAATCGATCTACTATGTTTACCAACATAGTAAGTCATGCATATATCTTGGCTTCAAAATTTTAAATATTTGAAAATTTATTGTATTTTTAAATATCTGAATGTTTTTATATATTATTATTAATTATTAAAATTTATAAATTTCTAAGTGAATAATATTTATAAGGTTTTTCATAGGTTTTCCTTCAATTGAGATTAAAATTTAAACTCCTATGATGAGGATTTCTAAAATAAAAAAGAGTCATAGCCAAGTCAGTTTGAATTTTCTTTTGCTTTCTTTATATGTGTTATTTAAAAAAAAATTAATTTAGTGCCAAATTACCAATTTTAAATTATATTCCTTGAATATTCTTGTTATATGATTTATTAGTGAAATGTTCTTATACTCGTAGATGTTTGCGTGCATGTACATGGGTTTCATCCAAAATCTCTAATTGATATAATTTATTTTCATGACATTAATTATATTTGATGATAAATTTAAAATGAACCTACAAGGATGGTATCTATAGATCTAAAAGTAGTTGACAAGGGAATAAGGAGTGGCCTTGGAATATGTGCAAACACTTTTGCAAAGGCATAAATAATATGATTATGCCAATCTTTGCCATGTTTTTCAACTATTTTACTTAAATTTTTAAAAATTGTTTTATTTTTTACCTCTTCTTATCCATTTCTTTCTAGATAATAAGGATTATAAAATGTATGTTAAATTTTATATTTATCACAATATTTTTTAACCATTTCATTTCTGAAGGATGACCCATTATCTATTATGATGGCCAAGGGAAGATAAAATTACAAGATGATATTAGTCATTCAAAATTTGAAGATGTATTATCCTATAGTGGATTCTAAATGGATTGTCTTAATCCACTTTGTAAAATATTTAGTAGCTATGATGATGAACTAGCGATCTTTTGATGATACTGGGTTTAAGGTGCATTGTAGATAAAATCCACAAAAGGAAAAGGGTCAAGATGAAAAAATTGGTTGTAAATATTATGAAGTTACATGACTTAAATTATTTTATATCTAAAATTGCACACATATTTTTGCATGCTCTTAGCATTCTTGGTCCATCATAGGCCAATAGTAACCTATTCATAATAATTTACATGACAAAGATTTTCTATTGAAATTTCCACCATATTCACTATCATGTAATTGACCACCAAATGCTATTTTAAAAATATCATCTCTAATTATAACATACCAAATTTCATCTCTCTTTAATATGTGCTTGTTATTATGTGAAAATTGTTTGAAGTAATTATTTTGTATAGGAAATTATAAATGTTGTTGTACCACTCTAAACTTTGTGTACTACTTCTAATGGAAAATAACACCAATTTGTACAAATTTAGAGACATAATGGAAGGGTGTTGTAATAATTGAATGGTTAATATGTCCCAAAAATCATTCATATCTATTATAATAAGGGAAGATACATTATCCATAACATTTAAATGGTGGTTATTTATTTGAGGTATACTTTTGATTTTAAATTTATCAAAATAGGTCATTAAGCATTGCAAAATACCTCTATATGGGATTAATATTTTTCTTTTGTTTGATAAAAATCAATGACTTGGTTGACTATAGGTTGAGAATCACTGTATACTTGAGTAGATTTTATCTATAGAGTAAAATAAATGTACAATCCTAAAATTAATGCTTCATATTATGATATGTTATTTATGAATGATAATCCTAAACGGTATGCTAATGGCATGGTCTATCTTTGAGGATTGACAAAAACTATACCTTACCTAGAACTTAAGGTGTATTTAAATCAATTTAAATATATATTTCAAGTTTAATATTTGACACTTATATAGTAAAATATTCTCAAAAATTATCATTGATGGACATTGTGTCAAATAGGGATGTTGCTGCTAATTGATCTACAATTACTTTCCTTTTACTAATTTTTGGGATATGAACCATAGGTTAAACTCAATGAGTGACATCAACCATTTAACTACTCATCCTAAAAAATATGGTGTCATCATGAGATACTTAAGTTGATCCACTTTTTTAATGACTTATGTCTCATTATTAAGAATGTAATTTCAAAGTATTTGTGTGGTGAAGACAATGGCCAAACATAATTATTCCATAGAGTTTTTATTTTCATGATCTACAAGTATATTAAAAAAGTAATAAATTGTTAATTCCCTATGAATATCATCGTATTGTGCTAAAAAAACTCATAATGTGTGCTCCATGGTAGAAATGTATATAAGGGATTATCTATGATTGGAGGCATCATGATTGGTGAATTAAGAAGATATAAGTTTATCTCATTGAAACACTTTTGAAAAAAATTATCCTACTAAAACTTCATATATTTCCTTAGTAATCACATAAATGGTTGCATTTTATTATGAAATTGAGTCATAAATCATTTATTACTTAAATTATCCCTTATACACACCTTAATTATTCTAATCCCTTAGGTAGGGGGGTTTCAAAAATAACATTGACATTTTTAGATGAAATTATATACCTCAGTGGGATATGATATAGCCTAATAGTTTTCCTAAAGATACCCTAAATACACACATTTTAGGTTTAAGTGTTATATTTTCCTAAGTGTTCAAATATTTTCCATAAAATTTTAGCATGATCTTGTTGATGTTTAGATTTTACAAGGAAGTCATTAATATAATATTTGATGGTTTTATGTATGAGGCCATGAAATATATGTGGCATGGAAATTTGATAAGTGGATCCAACATTATTCAATTAAAAGTGCATGACCATGTAGCAAAATTCCCCCATGGCATTGCATAATATGTTTTATTTTGGTTTTAGGATTAATATTTATTTGATTATACCCCAAAAAACATCCATGAATGAGAGAATGTCATAACTAGATATGGAGTTGACAATCATACCAATGTTAAGTAATGAAAAGTTATCTTTTGGACAAACCTTATTCAAATCCTAAAAACTTGTACAAATACTAATTTTTATATTAGGATTTCTAACTAGAACAATATTATAGATCCAAGGTGAGTAATTAGTGGGTTTAATAAACCCTGCATTAAGAAACTTTCGAATCTCATTTTTTACCATCAAGACCACATATAAATGTAATTTCATAGTTTTTTGCTTAACTAGTTTCACATTATGGTGGATAATGATATTATGTAATGCTATTGAAATATCTATGCATGTAACATTGAAATAAGACCATTGGAATAATTGAGTGAAATCACATAATAATATTTAAAGGATTTATCATTTTTGACCCTTAGAATTGCTACAAAAAGGATAGGGAGAGGGTGTTTGGTGGTGTCATAATCAAATTTTATATTTTATATATATAAATGTTGAGATATATTATATATATGGTGCCTTATGGATTGTATTAGGGACATTGAATTGGACATATTTATCATGTGAGGGTTTAGTCTCTCCATAATATGCATGGACATCCACTTTAAAAAGAAACATTTTCTTATGATATAAAGAAAGGAGATAATCATACGCCAACAAATATTCCATGATAAATTAGTCATTAATAAATTCATCTAATGCTAAAATTTCTTACAAAAACATATCATCGATGAGTTAGAGGTATATCAACTCTAGTTTTGTTATGTGATTGACTTATTATGGAGCACTTGGTTTTGATCTAAGGAAACATGTATAACTAATAGATTTATTTTTACCACCCTCCTTATTGTGATTATTAATTTACTTATGGTTTGTTTTGAAATAAATATTTAAGGGATTCTTATATTATACTCCTTGTTTTTCTATATGATCAAATGGATAAATAGGATTAAGAATTCATTTTTATTAATTTTCTAGTTTGTATCCATTTTATATTATTTTTTCATATATTTTAATTCAAAACAATATTGTAAGTATGGATTTTTTCTTGAGAAATAATCTTAGAGTAGACACTAAAATTTGGTGATGAATACTTGGTTATAGAATTTTTGGTCATATTTCACTTTAATTGACTTGAGCACTTAATCTAGAACTATTTTGTAACCTCACTCTATCTTAAGAACTTGCATGGACCTATTATTTTCCTAAATTTCTATCTTACACCCTAAAATATGTTATAATAGCTAAAAACACCTCTAAGCATCTATGCAGATAGATCCAGACCCAAAAGCCACACATTTACCTAATTGATAAAAACACCCACTAGGGTACAATAATGGAAATCAATCTTGTCCCCTATGGGATGTTTTTGTCCTTGGTCCTTTAATGGTAAATTTTTAAAATTAAACCCTCCCTTACATTATGATATGTATTTTTAGTATTCCTAGCATGTGGTTATCCCTTTTGGTTTGCTATAAAGGCACATTTAAGTCACCTATTCTATCACTTAAAATTTTCAATATAAAGGCATACTTACACTATTACACATTGAGAAAATCTTCCCTATTCTTCCCAATTATTATTTTAATCACTTGAAGTAGTCTTCAACCAAGTCCAAAGCCTATTTTATCATAGCCAAATCAAAGCATGATTAAGTATTCAATCCATCTATAGATAAATTCATATAGTCATAGGAGCACAATTTCACAAAGCACTTTAAGTGGGAGAACTACATGGAATTGAATTCACGACAAGGGGTATTGGAGACCTAGGAAGTGTTCAAGCATAATGTGGGTGATTGGAGTTAGCTTAGCCCATTACACTCCATCTTTTTTATATTTTTAGGTTTTCAATCATTGTAATCCCTATTAGGGTTTAAAAATTGGAGAATTAATTTTCATGTCTTATGCATACATTTAGAGGTCAAATTTACTCATACATAACTTATTTAAGTTGTCACACATGATTATGATCTAAGTTCTTAATTTTTAGCAAAAGATAGGATCAACTAGTTTAGGACTATAGTAGCAGTCGATCTTGTCCCGAGTTGGAAAATCATATCCTTTAATAGTTTTATATACAAATTATAGATGCTTTAAGAATCATTCCATGTTTGTAAATTTTTTAATTCTATTAGATTCACACATTTATATCTTATTTTTGTTTGTACAACATGTCCTAATTTTTATTGAAATCAGGGAACCTATTTTTGTTTTTTGGTTATTCTTATTTTCACTCATGGCTTGTTGGTTTTGGAACCCACATGTTTATTTATAAATGTAACTTAGTTTATGTTAAAAAAAGAGTTTTGTAACAATTTCATTTTATATACCATTTCCGTGTGGTAAAATTTCATATTAAACACATAACACCAAAGTGGAGTCTTGCTCCCCTAATCTACATTCGAATGTCTTTCTTGCTTATTTTTTCGCACTTATATCCCTACTTTGTATAGGTGTATCCTAGTTTGTGTGAATCATTTAACCTTTAAATTACCTTTGGAAAAAAATATCAAGTCCCTATGAGAATTTTTCATGTTTATCACTTTGCCTAAAAATAACATCTTAACCCTCTATTTTTCAGTAAAATGGTCTACTCTAAATTTAGAAGGAATTTGGTCTAAAACTAATTATTTTAAAAAATAATTTATTATTTAATTTATAAAAAATAAAACTTAAAAATTATTTTTTAATGGGCATAAAAGTTAAAAATAAAATTAAAAGTATTTTGTTTTCACTGTAAGAAGTAAAAGTTTTATTGTATTAAAAACCATGGTTTTTTATTAAAACCACCTTCATAACTCTTCCCATATGGGGGGAATTGAAAAACAAACATGGTTTTTAAAATTTAAAAAAAAAATCAAGAAAATTAATTTTTTATAAGTAATTTTCTATTTTCTCATGTAGACAATAGTTAACCTACCAGGCAGGTGGATGCATGCCTATATAGATGGTAGTTAGCCAGACAGGTAGATGTACATGTGGACCCATACCTACACATATGGTAGTCAACTAGCCAAGTGGATAGACACACATATACAAACCTATGTAAAAAATGGTTAGTTATCTAATTAGATGAACACACACCCATCCAGGTGGATTATAGTTATCCAATTGACCTTGTGGACATGCACTCACTTGGACCATCATCATTCGGCCTATCCTGGGGCTTGTGAATGTGTGAACATACAGATAAATGAAAATAATTAATTATTATTTTTATTAATTTTTGAGAAAATTAATAATGTTTTTTGAAATTTTATTGTATTGAGCCCCACAATAGCCTAGAAAAGGGTTTTGTCTGTATCTTGCAAATAAGAGGTCTACTTTTTAAACAATCTGTGGTGGCAAAAAGATAGTTCTGACACAGTCTACACCATGTAGTCAATTTAAATAAAGATTTGTTAATTAAAATCTACTCATACTTTCATAAATAATTTCATAAAGTGCATTTTTAGTAACTTGAAATTTATTCTTATTCACCTATACCAAAAATTAACTTGTTTTTATCTATTTTATAGGTGTGAATGGAGATAAAGTGTAATGAGCTTGATTTTGGGGGGAAAGTACCACTCAAGTTTAAATTAAAATTATTTTTAGTTTTGGGGGACAATTTATTTCCCTCTAACCACCAAATTTATTAAAAATAACCAACCCATGGTCATTTCAAAGGGATGGCTCATATTGATTCTATTTGAGGAGACATTGAAACAAACATTTTTCTTGCTTTGTAGTGTAATTTTCTTCTCCTATTTATCTTGGTGTTGCTATTATATTGTCAAAATTTATAACCAGACTATTATTTTGGGTTCTAAATATTGCAATCAAAATAAATATCTTAACCAATTAAAATCTATGTTCATCATATACGTGTGAAATACAGTGGTGTTATTCTTCATTTTTCATGGCCCACTCTCCATTGTGGTTATGTATATACTGAACAATCAAAATTTTGATTTAACTTAACCTTTTTTATCGAATGGTTCAAACATTTAGTGTTGTCCCTCTTTCTTATACATTTTTTAATCAAATTTGGTTAATCTAGGGTTTCATTTGAAAGAAATCTATTTATGGATGTTTATCTTGATTGCTTTTTATATGTCATTTTTGTTTTATTGCCACATTATTGAATGATTAAATATAATGAAATAAACACTTAAAATTAGTTGTACTCTATCATTTTAATTTAAAACCCTAATTTGTTTTAGACCAATGACTGTGTTTTTCCATTTTCAATATCCATTCAAAATTGATTTAAACATAATGCAAAACCAACACTAATCTATAAACTATTAAAAAACTGTAAATACATTAAGACTTTTTTAACCAATAAGCCCCTTAAATTGGAACTATTCACAATGAACAACTAGATATAACTGATACACCATGACCTAGTAGATATAGACCTTGGAAATACCCCTCATAGGCCTTATTTTAGGAAAGGCTAGATGTGTTAACCACCTTGAGACCCTAGAGTTGGAAATCCATGCCAAATGACACATTAACAAATTAAAGCTAGAATGAGGCCTGATTTGGAATACTTTAACTTATCATCTATTTTTGGTTTTGTGGCCATCCTTTATACTTCTCCCAACTCATTATATGTTTGGAATGCACATCAATAGATTGAAATTAGAAGGCAAGCCAATTCAAAATATTTTAAAGTATAATCTATTTTTGATCTTGTGCCTATCGTTTATGTTTCTCCCAACCCATTGTGTACTTGAAATGCCTATCAACTGATTAGTGCTATAAGAAGGGCTTATTTAGAGTATTTAAACTTATCATTGGTTTTAAAATTTTGGCCCAACCTTTATGTTTCTTCCAACCTATTGCATGCTTGAAATACACATCAAAAAATTGATGCTATAAGGAGGGTTATAAACTATTTTTTAAAATACTAAAAATTTTAAACTTTTACATTTTAGAGGCTTTTACTAGAATGACATTCCAAGTTATAAGACTTGAAAACTAAAATTTCAGACACACCTATGGCTTTTTCCTAACTAGGTAGAGGTGGCTACCCTGTGAACATTCCAAGGTTCACTCATGACTTGTCTAAGAATCCCAATGAATTTTACCCAAAATACACAAATGGTGGGATTCAAACCATAGAAGAGAACAATTAGGTTTTCAAGGATGCCATTATCCTTACCCAAATCCATCATGAATATGTTACTTGTTATTTATATCCTTATTATCTATATGAGGTTTCCTAGGACTAATACCTTGACCTTCCATATGGGTGCATCACCTTGTGGGTAGCCTTTAAAAGTGTGTCTATCAACCATTTTAGCATGTACATTGAACCTATTACCTTGTAATATCAATTTTATAGAACATTTATGGAGACTAATGAACCTATGAGGGCATTCAACATTCATTTTCACCAGTTATATAGGATGTTGAAAGACCCATTCCTATAAATGGAAGTAGTTATTATTAATATATATTTGAAAATCTTGGATCCCTTAACTACCATTCTTATTTTTAAGAATCCATCCAATCTCACATCATTGGCATTGATCTATTAATAAATGTTCACTATTGAACAACAACAAATGCCACATAGTTATGGAGTTGACCTATTTTATTTTCTAGGACAACTGGGTGTTTATACTCAAAATTCTTTGATCTACTTGTAAGTTATCCCATAGACCAATTTTCTTCTTATAATGAAGTATTGCCATAGGCCTATAATTAGATGATTTTCCTTGTGATGAATGAGAACCCTATTATTACTTTTAATGCATATAATTATGATAGTTAATCATTTAATCAATAGGTTATTTTTATTTACTTTAGTGTTCAACCATATTTTGATGATATTGATAATCAAGTGTCATTTGTAAAAGGAGGTATTCAAAAAATAATACATGGGTTGGCCTATGAGTCTGTGTCCCAAAATTCACAATTTTGGGCCTATGGATAAGGAAACAAGATGAATTTTTAAATGGTCTTATTGACTAACAATGTACCATTCTATAAGCATGAACCAATCCCTGAGAGTAGTGACAAAGATGAGTATGATGATGAATTATCAATAATTATTTCAAGTGACATATTAGTTGAGAATCATAGAAGTCATGACTTTCCTACATAATAAGAAGAAATAGACATTTCTTGTGATTATCTAGAAGATGAAGTAGAGGAGTTTGAACATCTAGATGAATATGATGCACATTATGCATCTAAGATACTCTTACCATATGTTATTGTTCCTAAATTTAACAAGCTAATTCACAATGATTAATAGCCTATTTTTAGCAATTTGAATCCCATCCCATCATTGAAAATGGATGAAATATAACAAAATAATGATGAAATTAACTATCCATTTGAATAAGGTGAATTGAATGAGCCTAATATGAAACATCTCTTACCTCATAACAACCTTACCTTTGATCCAATTGGAATGAAAATGAATGGTGTAGTCATAAGATTTATCACCCCTAAAGAGTAACCTATATATGTTTCGAATGATAGGTTTAAAGAAGAATAAAACCAGATCATTATCCTCATTTTTGAGAGTTTGAATACTTTAGAACAGCTTGGGGAATGGGATTGTAGTATTACTATGCTTATTGTAGTAGTATAGGAAATAATATTAGAAATGAATGATCTTGAGTATGACGGATACAATGAATAAATAAATCTTGTGGAAATAGGAAATGAAATTGAATTGATCTAATGTAACTCCCCATATACATCTTCCACTGATGACAAAGTTATAATGTCCTTGATGTGGTAAAAATTAAGTATGCACCTTCTACATTAAAAAAGGCAACAAGGATGATGTTGCCACAATATTCATATCAATTAATGAGTAGCCAATAAGGGATTTACCAATTGGCTTCCAAGAAGAACTTATCTCTACTAGTTTGGGTACAAATATATCTATGGTCTTTGTCAATACCCACCTGTATCCCCATCACAAGTTAATTTCTAGGTAGAGGTATTTTTTAAACCCTAATGCAAGTGCTTTTTGTAAATTAGATGTAATTATATTTTTGAATTTAATATTAAAAATTTGCATAATTTACATGATAATAATGTAGATAACACTTTCTGGGGTAATGTTCATGAGTGTAGAGGTTAACATGGGTGTAAATACATGCTTCTCCTTGGTAATATCTCTACCAATCTTCTCAAAATATTGAACAAGAATGTGTTTTGTATTAGGTGTATAACTGGTGAGGATGTCTCATTGCCTATCAATGGGTAGTTTATCAAACACTACTTATAGGATTAAATTAGCCTAATGAATTATTATAAATTCTTTCTCTTTTCCTTTCTTACTTTCCTTCATAATTTTTTTAGTTTATCTTTCTTTCCCTAATTTCTCATTTTTCATTTTTGGTTCAGCCTCATTACTTGTATATTTTGGTCTGGACCATCTATTTTGAACTATGGTTTCCTAGCTAATCAAATAATGAGGAATGAAAGGTCTTTACTTGGGTAGCATGAGTGATGTTCTGATGTGTAAGTATTTTACAACTTAATATTCTATTTATGAATCAATTTCAAAATCTTAAGCTATTGTGTGTTCTAGATTTATTCATGTTTGGGCAATCCTGGGTAAGCTACTCAAGTATTCAAATTCTAAAAATATTCTCTCAAAACCATACAAAATTAATCACATATTAAATGATTTTTGGTTTTACTTGGATGAACCTATTGTGGTGAAAAATATATAATTATGCCTTCCATTTACCACAATGGTCCCAAACCCAAAATTGAAATGCTAAGAAAAGGGAAAACAAGAAAATAAAAATAAAAATCAATTTATAAAAAACTCAATTATTGGGTGATTTAGGAATTATCTACTAGGGCTATGGATGCCCAAGTCAAAGTAAAGTAAGGCCTTAAGTGGGATTAGATACAACTATTGAGAAGTGTTATCATTGATGTCAAGGTTAATGTCATGGATGTCAAGTTTAATGTCATTAATGTCAAGGTGCATCTGGTGAAGATGCTTATGAGCTTGATATGACACAATGAGTTTGTTGAGATTTGTCTTCATTGTTGGTTGATGTTAAGGTTGATATCAAATTATAGGTCAAGGAAGACATTTGAATACAACTAATGTCTTCATAAGAAGCCATGTAACAAGATGTATTTGAAGGCAAGAGAGAATTTGAAGGAAAGAGATAATTATAAGGCAAGAGAGAATTTGAAGGAAAATAGTGATTTATGGTTGCATGAAGGCACAGATCAAGGTGTCAAAGGTGTTCAAGTAAATGGAAGAGAGATGTCAAGTCATATGATGTGTGGTCATATGGTTTTAGGTTTGTATAAGGCTATGGAAGATTGTTGTCTTCATAAAGTGAATGGTGAAATTATATGAGTGAGTATAAATGTCTTATATCTACTTGGTTAATGTTTTTTTAAGGTCATGATATGGAAGGAACAAATCAAGGAATCAAGTACTTTAGTACCCTAAGCCTAGTCATAGTATGAAGAGACCTTGTGAGAAGGTATGATCATGGTGGCTTGGTGATATGACTGTGCATAGGAATGAATGATTTATTAGGTTATTTTATCATGTATTTGAGGCATTGGAGTAGTCATGAGAGTCTCAAGGTAAGCCTACATGGGTAGGACCTTCAGATCAAGTCTGCATCTAGACCTTTCTTAGACCCTGCCTAGCCTAATGAGGTATCATGATCTATTATCAAGGCATGTGTAGGTTTTATGTCATTAGATTGAGATGTTTATCATGATAGTGAGGTGTTGAGAGCATGGAAAGAGGTATGAAGGTCATTTTTAAGGCCTAATATGGTTTGAAGGTTAAGGTCTAGAGAGCAAAGAGAGAGAGTGTGGCCTAATGAAGGGTCATAATCAGATTTCAAGATATTTTAGCTCATGTAATAATTGAAAAAGGTAATTAAATTTTTTTAAGGATGTAAAAAAAAATTTGAGGTTATAGTTTGAAGGACAAAGCATAAAAAGTTGTTTGAAGGTCTCTCAAGTACTCAAAATGAAGGGTTCTCAACCAGAGAAGGATTTTATTATGCTCATTAGTTCATCAAACCTTTTCATGGGAACCTAATTAGTTCATATTATATGGGGAAGGGTCCTAGATCAAAAATATAGGCATTATTTTTTGGATTAAGCGGCTATGCTTTATGAATGATCATTAAGAGTGGAAATAGGTTTAAACACTCTTAGAACCCTAATAAAGACCTATTGTTAAAAATTTTGATTACAAGTGCCCAAAATGGATTGGTATGCTCAAGTAAGCTATTGGATATTTTATTGTTCTCTTGTAGGTACCTCTATGTGTTATTGGTTAGAGAGAAGAGAGAGAAAATGTTTAGTTATAGGCTTGTTTCTGAAGAAGTTATTGTAGAAGTTAAAATTTGCATCAGACATAGTAAGAAAATGGATGGAGGAAGAAGGTATAGACTCATGTTTCATGTTCATGAAATTTTATTGAAATTTTAAATCCCTCAAGTGTGCTAAATTTTTCATCCAAGTCACCTAGTCACTAACAAGGCAAATGGTGCAAACCGTGAAAAACTCAAGCAACAGTGTGAAGATGAATTGGAACGTGTTTTCATGATAAATTTATGAAACCAAGTGCATGGAGATGTTATTTTATACTGGTATGTCTTATTTATACTTGGTGGAGATTGTAGAAGTTAGGTATAGTGGTGAAAATGATGAAGCCAAAATGGTTTGTCTAACTTAGTGAGGTCTGTGTGTAGTGAGGTCAACAAATTGGTCTATAAGATTAATCGTTGCCACTAGACCATATGATGTTTATATTTGAATATGGTATGGAGATGATATATTATCATGTTCATGCATTTTAAGTCTTTGAAATTGGTCATATTTGTATTTAATGTCAATGTTTCATGACTATGTTTTGAGGTAATCTAGTAGTTTTGAGTGAGTTGTAGAGGTATTTTTGAAGCCTTATCTTCAAAGTGAAAGTGTCTAATGAATTTTGTGATGAACTTGACGTTATTTAGACTCTTTATATATAATTTTTTTTATCATATTTGAGTGGCTTAATTGAGTTTGAGCTTTAGTATTGAAAGGTAGATATTTGTTGTACACATGCCTAATAGGACTGAGTACTAATGAGGGGTTTCAAGTAGTGAGTTGTTGTAAAATGTCTTGTTGAGACTAGAATAAATTAATGGGGGTATAATTTATTATTATATGATATTTTCCTACCATTTTTGGAGTTTTAAAGTGTTCCTAGGAAGGCAAAATGTAATGTGTGTCTAAAGAAGGTCTAATAGGTCTTTGTGAGACCTAAAAGTGAATTGAGGCATAATTAAGTCATGTTAGATTAAAATGGACCAAAATATCATTTTATTCATGCAAAAAAGATGTCCTAATACTTATTTTATGACTGACCTAAGAGGTTAAGGTTGTGTGGCTGACCAAGAGGTGTATGAGCAAGAGGCTTGTCTATATATAATGTAGTTTTAGGCCTATTTGAGTAAGAAGTCTAAAAGAAAATAAAATAACACATTTTTGAGAATAAAGAGGTTGTGTATACCATTAAAGGAGTGTAGATGATCTGTAATGAATATCTAATAGTGTTTCTACATATGAAGATCAAGGTCATATGATTTAATTAGTTTTAAAGAGACCTAGTTGAGAGAAGAGGCCTGGAAGGCATTTTGAGAGGGATAAGAGTGTGAAGAGATGAAGAGGTGGTAATCATATATAGGTGTATGAGTAGTTGTTAAGTAATCTATGAGGTTGGTGCTTCCTTGCAAGTGGGTGCTTGGCTTGTTGGGGTTGGTGTTCCATATAGATTTGGTGCTTCACTAAATTTGGTTTTTGTCTTTTATGAATATATTAAATTTATTGATATAAATAGGTTTTCTTTCCCTTCAGGGCTTCCCACATACATGATGTTTTCTTGTGTTTAACTCTCATGTGGATAGTTGTTTATGCTTGCTAGATCTATATGTTTGCTTCAATGGTTCATGATTGCTTAAGTATATTTGAAAGAAAGGTTTTAAAGACTAACTCAACCCCCCATCATTCATTTTGATTCCAAAAACTGGTATAATAGTAGGTCCTTTGAATCAAGATTAATATCCTAAAAGAGATCCTAGAAGCAAGGATGGCTAGTAGTCAAGTTCAAAGAGGTTTCTCTACCAGTAAGGTTCCATTCTTAAATGGGACTAATTATGCATTTTGGAGAATTATAATGAGTACATATCTAATGTCAATGGACCATGTCATATGGTAGTTAGTTTTATATGGATACACTCCACCTCCTACACCACCAACTTCTTTTTTAGGTAAGAAGAAAAGTCAGAGCAATTCCAAGGCAATGAATGTCATTCTATGTGGCCTATCAGAAGTAGAGTTTTTTAAGGTGATGCACTATGAGTTAGACAAAGTGATATAGGACAAGTTGAAGAATATCTATGAAGGAGACACTAAGGTGAATATGGATAAATTATAGACCACAAAAAGTATTTTAAAAGTCTGAGTATGAGGAAAGATGAGAGCATTGCATCCTCCCTATTAAGGGTTGATGAATTAGAGGTCTCAAAGAAGAAATGGAAGAGTCTATAATTATACAAAAGGTATTAAAATCACTAACTTATAAATTTGATTCAAATATATCTAAATTATAATAAATGCAAGATATTTTCACACTTTAGATGGATGGGCTTCATGGCATCTTGACTGCCTATGAGATGAGAACAAATGAAGGGAAACCTCCAAAGAAATTAACATTCAAAGATAAGAAGAAGTCAAAATACAAGAAGCTCAAGGATAATGTATATTTAGATATTGATGATGATGAATTGATAGCCATATTTCTAAAAAATTGAAGATTGGATCTGGTAAGTACAAGGTTAAGTTGCCTTTAAAATGTTTTAACTATGGTAAGATTGGTCACTTTACATCTAAGTGTCCTAACAAGGATAAGACGAAGCATGATGAATAACATGATGAAAATCATGGTGATGATAAGAAGGCATATAAGCTTGATAACAACAAGAAATATTTTAGGAAGTATGAAGGAAATAAAGGGTCATTTAATAACAAGATAAGTCTCTATACCAAAGAAGATATTAGCTCATCTAATGTGACACAAGTACATCTGACAATGATGATGATAGTAATGAGCATGAAAATAATGAAACCTTATTCATGGCTGTATAAATATATAATGAGGGTTACTCAAAAGGGAAAGGCCTTATGGATGATGAATAATTAGATGAAGAAAAGGTTGAAATGAACCTTGAGGTAGAATTGGTGAGTACTCTAGAGGATTTAAAGTTATAAAGAAGGAAGAATCAGAAACTAAGATAATTAGTTAAGGACTATGTAGAGGAGATTCATTTGTTTGAAGAGAGACTGAGTAACACATCCAAGGACCATGATGAGATCATCAATTAGGTTGAAACTCAAATAGATATAATCACTGCTAGACTAAAGGCTAAGGAAGAAGAATGAACCAAGTATGAATCATAAATAGAGTCCTTAAAGTCAGAATTAGATCAAACAACTAGTAAGATGAAGGCCTATGAGAATTTTAAAAAGATCGCTGAGGCTCTAGATGAAATTTTGAGTAGTCATAAATCTACTAATGATAAGGTAGGTCTTGGTTTCAAAGTAAATAAAAAGGAGAACAAGGAAAATGCTAATGTGAACAAGAAGGTCAACCTCAAGAACAATATGGAGATAAATTATGTTAGATAGCCTAATACCATAAGGTATGAAGATTCACTCAATGGTTATTGTTTCTCATGTATTTAGTTTGGTCATAGAGTGAGGGAGTGTAGAAGACCCTCCAAGAATGAGTACTCATGGGACTATGGAAGGAGTCATAGTCCACATTAGTCAATATATATATGAATTATGTTGTTTACTATAATTATCTTAACATTAGTCATATTTCAAAATTATATCATCATAAATCATCAAGACAAAACAAGAAGATTCAATATCCTAGAGTTTAAGAAAGAAGACAAACCAAGCTATGGAATTCAAAGATAGTCAAGCTTAGTCTTGATCAGTTTACAAGCCAAAGTGCACTATTTTCTATGGTAGAGCATAGACTAGATATTGAATATTTTCAAGAGTGTTCATTATTATCTCAAATTTTTGACCACATGGATGATGAAGAGGCCAAGCCAAAGAGTCTAATCAAGCCTAAAAGGATCCTAAAGGATAAGTAGTCTTGTGAGAGAATGAATATCTAGGAATCTCCTAATTTTGTGATGTTTTAGTTCTATATGGTAAGGGATGACTCCATTAGGCTTCATGGAGACACTCATTAGTCAATTGAATCTTGGTAGTTATCATGATGACATGTTAAAGAATGTTAACAAAATTGGAAGAGTTATTAGTATATGAGAGGTAAGAAAAAATTTATTCCTTATTTCTAGCAATTGATAGTTGAGGTTGATCTATGTTGAGAAGTGGTATTTGTATCAAGATGTTTGAAAGAAGATGGGGATGGTTTGAGAATCCTAATGACTCATGTGGTGAGCTAAAGCTATGTAGACAAATTGGGAGTCCTTAATTCTTTAGTTGATATCAATAATATGGTGGCCTTGTGTGTGATCAAAGGTTTAAGTCATATCAGTCATGTCAAGGACAAGGTGAGTGGTTTTGTGATCTAAGTACATTTGAAACAGTTATACATGGAGTAAGGGAAGCATGTTCCTATAATGATTCATATTATTTGTGTTGAGTTTTTGTTGAAAAAGGTGTGATCTTAGATAGTCATTTATGGAATATCCTTTGTCATTAATGTCAAAGGGGGAGAAAGAGCATAATGGGGGAGATGAGAGTGATTAGGTTGTAGTGTGTTTTCCATCAATAAAAAAGTGAAAGTTTGTTGACAAGTGTTATCATTGATGTCAAGGTTAATGTCATTGATGTCAAGGTTGATGTAATTGATGTCAAGTTGTATCTGGTGAAGATGCATGGTGCATCTGATGAAGATTATTATGAGCTTGATATGACAAGGTGAGTTTGTTGAGATTTATCTTCTCTGTTAGTTCATGTTAAGGTTGATATCAAGGTATAAGTCATGGAAGATGTTTGAAGACAACTAATGTCTACATAAGAAGCCATGTGACAAATGAATTTAAATTTAAGAGAGAATTTTTAGGAAAGATAAAATTTTAAGTCAAGAGAGAATTTGAAGGAAACTAATGACTTATGGTTTTATGAAGGCACAAGTCAAGGTGTCAAAGGTGTTTAGGTATATGGAAGAGAGATGTCAAGTCATATGACACTTGGTCATGTGGTTTTAGGTCTATATGAGGCTATGGAATATTATTGTCTTCAAAATGTGAATGGTGTAGTGATATGAGTGAGGTGTAATTTCTTATATCTACTTGGTTGATGTTTTGTTAAGCTCATGACATGGAAGGAATAACTCAAGGCATCAAGTGCTTAAGTAGCCTAAGCCTAGTCATGGCATGAAGAGATATTGTGAGAAGGTATGAGCATGGTGGCTTGGTGAGATGAGTGAACATAGGCATGAGTGGTTGTATGAGGTCCTTTGATCATATATGTAAGGCACTCAATAACTCATGAGAGTCTTAGGGTAAGCCTACATGGGTAGGACCTTCATACCAAGTCTGCATTTAGACCTTTATTAGACCCTACTTGACCTATGAGGTATCATGATTTGTTTCCAAGGTGTTTTTAGGTTTTATGGAATGATATTGAGATTTTTATCATGATAGTGAGGTGTTGATATCATGGAAAGAGGCATGAAGGTTAGTTTTAAGGCCTTATGTGGTTTGCAGGTTAAGGTCTAAAGAGTAAAGAGAGAGAGTTTGGCCTAATGAAGGGTTGTAATCATATTCAAAGGTATTTTAGTCATGTAAGAATTTAAAAAGATAAATAAATTTTTATAATCATGTACATTAATCTTTAGGCTCTAGTTTGAAGGATAAGGCATGAAAAGTTGTTTAGAGGTCTCTCAAGTGCTCATGATGAAGGGTTCTCAACCTAAGAAGGATTTTATTATGCTCATTAGATCATAAAACATTTTCATGGGAACCAAATAATTTTATCATAGATGGGAAAGGGTCCTAGCTCCAAATTAGAGGCATTAGATTTTGGATTGAGAGGTTATGCTTTATGAATGATCGTTAAGAGTGGAAACATGTTTAAACTTTCTTAGAACCCTAATAAGGACCTGATGTTGAAAATGTTAATCAAAAGTGCCCAGAATGGATTGGTATGATCAATTAATCTATTTTATATTATATTTGACTCTCCTAGGTACCTCTATTTGGTATTGGTTAGAGAGAAGAGAGAAAAAATGTTGAGTTATAGGCTTGTTTCTGAAAAAGTTATCATAGAAGTCAAAAGTTGCATCGAACATAGTAAGAAAATGGATGGAAAAAGAATATAGAGAATCATGTTTCATGTCCATGAAATTTTATTGATATGTTATATCCCTAAAGTTTTATAAACTGGTCATCCAAGTTAGTTAGTCTCTAACAAGGCAAATGGTGTAAATAGCAAAAAACCTAAGCAATAGTGCAAAGATGAATTGGAACGTGTTTTCATGATATAGTTATGAAACCTAGTGCATGGAGTTTTTATTTTATAATTTTATGTCTTATTATTTATTTTTAGAGAGATTATAATTCAGGTATAGTGGTGAAATTGATGAAGCCAAAATGGCTTGTCTGACTCAGTGAGGTCTATGTGTAGTGAGGTCAACAAGTTGGTCTATAAGACCAATAGTTGCCACTAGACCATATGATTTTTATATTTTTATATGGTATAGAGATGTCATCAGATAATTTACATTCATTTTAATTATTTTAAATTGGTCATACTCATGTTGAAGATCAATGTTTGATGACTATGTTTTAAGGCAATCTGGTAGTTCTGAGTAAGTGAGTTGCAGAGGTGTTCTTGAAGCCTTATCTTTAAAGTGGAAGTGTATAAAGAATTTTGTTATGACATTGAGTTAATTTATAATCTATAGATATAATTTTTTATCATATTTTTGTTTATTAATTGAGTTTGACCTTTATTATTGAAAGGCATATTTTTGGTGTACACAAGTCTAATAAGGTTGAGTACTAATAAGGGGTTTCAAGTAGTGATTTGCTGTAAAATGTCTTGTTGATCCTATAAGACATTATTTTGGTATATTTTATTGTTATATGATATGTTACTACCATGTGTGGAGTTTTAAAGTGTTCCAAGGAAGGCAAAATGTTATGTGTGTCTAAATAAGCCCTAATAGGTCTCCATGAGATCTAAAAGTGAATTGAGGCCTAATTGAGTCATGTCAGACCAAAATAGACTCAAACATAATTTAATTAATGTATAAAATATGTCATAATACTTATTATATTTCATACCTAATAGGTTAAGGTTGTGTGGCCAACCAAGAGGTGTATGAGCAAGAGGCTTGTATAAATGCAAGGTAGTTTAAAGCTTATTTGAGTAAGAAGTGTATAAGTAAATAAAATAGCACATTATTGAGTAGAAGGAGGTATTTTATAACCTCATATGAGTGTATATTATATTTAATTAAGATACAAAATTGTGTCTACATATTAAGATCAAGGTCATATGACCTAATTAGTTTTGAAGAGACCTAGTTAAGTGAAGATGCCTAGAATGCAGTTTGAGATGGATAAGAGTGTGAAGAGTGAAGAGGTAGTCATAATATATTGGTTGAGAAACATAGTGTTATTAATGTGATAAAAAAAATTAGGTGGTTGAGTGGATGTTGAATCATCTAGGGGGTTGGTGCCTCCTTACAAGTGGGTGCTTGCTAAAGCCTAGTCAAATGGGTGCTTGGCTAGTTGGGGTTGGTGTTTCATGTGGAGTTGGTGCTTAAAAAAAAAATTATCTTATAGGACTATATTACATTTTATAATATAAATTTTTTTTATTTCCTTTGAGTTTTTCCCACATATATGATGTGTTCTTATGTTTCATGCTCATGTGGATAATTGCTTATGCTTGCTAGATCTATATTTTGTTTAAATGGTTCATGATTGCTTAAGTATATTTGAAAGAAATGTTTTGAATAATGATTCACCCCCATATTAATTTTTTTTATTCCAACAAAAAAAAATTTGGGGTTATGAATTGCCAACTGACAGTGGAGCAATGTCTAGGCAATCATTCTCAAGGTAATATTAACTAGCTTGATGGTTAGAACTATAGTAGCTAATCTTTGTAAGTTTCATGAAGTGGTAATTAACTCTTTTTCACACATTGAGAAAATGATAATGTTATATTTAGTATTTTATTCATTCCCATATTATCCTCTCTCTAATCCATTCATGTTTCATGCATGGTCTTAGCTAGAGATTCTAGGTTTGTAGACACATTTATTTCATTCCAAAATACTTAGGAGTATTTTCCAGTAGAGTCACCATTTATTATTTATTATATAGCGTGCCCTCATTTCTCCTAAAATCAATGAACCTATTTTACTTTTTTGGTTTTGATCATTTATTATCATGGCTCATTGTTTTTGGAAACCCCATGTTGATTTGTTAATGTACCTTAGTTTGCATGCTAAATCAAGTCATGTAATCATTTCCATTAGATAGACCACATATGTGTAGTAAAATTTAATATTGAGCACCTAGCACCAAAGTGGAGTCTTGTTCCCCTAATCTATGTTTGAGTGTCTCATTTGATAAGTTATATGCACTTATATCCTTAATTTTTGTGGGTGTATCCAAGTTTGCATGTATCATTTGGCCTTGAAATTACCTTTGGTGAAAAGATCAGATCCCTAAAGAGAAATTTTCATGTTTATCACTTTGTCTAAATATGTAATCATAACCCTCTATTTTTTGACATAATGGCTTATTCTAAGGATATATAGACTTTGGTCTAAAATTAATGATTTAAAAAAATCATTTATTATTCAATTTCTCAAAAATCAAACATAAAAATGATTTCTTAATGGGCATAAAGGTTGAAAACAAATTTAAAAAGATTTCATTTTCACCATATGAAGCAAATTTTTTATGGTTTTGAAAACCATGATTTTTCATTAAAATCACCTTTAACAAGGGTAAAAATTATTTTTTAGGAGAATTAATTTTGTATGAGCAATTTTTTGTTTTATCACATAGAAGGTAGTAAGCTTGCCAGGTGGACATGAAATCGCATGGACGATAGCTAGCCAGCCAAATAAATAGATAAATGGTAGTTACTTGTTTGAGTTGATTGATGCACGGATACGCAATCTGATGTAGGATCATTAGGATATGTTTCACGTCAGCAATGTAAATATCTAATCACACATGTTATAGCCTTGTGAGGTCATAAGAATCATTTATTTGAGGTGTTTAATAAATGTGATTAGGATAATTTGAATATTTAAATGTTTGTAAAATGCTTTTTTGGCTAAATATAAAAGATAAACTATAGAGAAATAAGTAAGTTGGTTTTCCAGTTTATGAGGTAATGGAATCTTGGAGGATGTTTCCAGACCTCCCAAGATTAGAATAATTAGTTTTTTCATGATAAGGTTAGAATACAAAGTCGAGAAGAATTTGTGTTATAAATTGTAGATTCAGGTAAGCTCAATCTAACGAGAGATTTTTTGGAATAAAATGTGTATATTGTCAAATTCTTGAACATTATTGTAAATAAGAGTTAGTTTGTCTATAAAGGGGCTTCATCATAATATAGAGAGGAGATTACAAGTAAGCTCTTATTTTCTTATAAGTTTGTTTTGTACTTAGAATTTTCTAGGAGATTGAATGAATGTGATGTGAATAATTATGATAAATGTGAATTTTATGTGTATATTTAGTTGTGCCATAACTGAATGAATGAAAAGATATTATGGATCAAGATTTGATCTTGATATAGATTTAAAATTGAATTAAAGAAATCTATTTTCAGGGGAAAGGATCCATGAATTCTTGGATGATATCTAACCAATTATGTATATTGATCTTGTATTCCATGAATTTTGAATAAGAAAATAAAGATATGGTGTGAGTACACATGGCCTAGTGATTCCTAATGAAAATGTGTGATAGAGATGTCTCAATGTTTGGTGGCAATTTAAGAAAATCATTGGTGTTGTTAAGGTAAATTAGCACTTGGAAAAATTAATCAACTTTCTATGTGGAATTAATTTGGATAATGGATAGAGTATAGAAATATTCAATGTGTATCAACCCCATGCAAGAGTGTAAAAAATCATCTTGATAAATAATTTATTTTCTTGAGGTCTGTGGATTAAGTTTTGCACTCAGCCATGTTAGGACCAAGACCAAACTTATGTAACCCTATATGAATATTTCAGAGGATAAGTGTTATAGAAATTATTGGAAAATTAGTGATAAATCTATAAGTCACTATATTGGGACATGCAACCAATAAGAAATCTAGTAATCGATAAGTCCATTGTTTATATACTTTCATGTTGTTTGTGTAGGGTTCAAACCCTTTGGAAAGGTCATTTATATAAAGAAACACAAACACAGTACATATATATTATATGCCCTATCTAGACATGGAGATAAATACATACTTGTAGTCTGTTGAAAGCACAGAGGGAGTTTTTGAGTCCATTTAAATCCTTGATTGATTTGGAATGTAGTTTTGATTGATTTGAAATATATGAGATAAATAAGAATGGTGGTGATGTAGCTCTTGGGTTGAATTGAAGAAAAGAAAAGAACATAACTTGATATAGCAACAATGTTAATGTTGTTAGATGAAAAGGCTACTCTTGGAGGTTCGAACCCTAGACATGAGGATAAAAATAATTATGAGTAGGAGATGGAGCTTTCATGTTATAATCGAGTCACCATTGACTTAAAGAGAAACTCAAAGATGGAATAAAATGAGTCAGAGTTAATTCTGCAGTTTCACTACAAATTGGTGAGGAGTTACCCACAGTCTGAAAGAAATATAATATAGTATGAAAATGTGCTTGTTAAGCATAGACAACTCTTATAAATCATATACTATAATTTGAAAATACATGTAACAGCTAGATGATAATATTACACTTCTCATACATAAATAGTTTTATTTTTAACTCACATAGTCATGCAAGATTGAAAATATGAATGGTAGTTTTAATGGGATATAAATAACGATTAATAACGAACATAAAGGCCACACATGTTATGATATGTTAATGCATGTCATAATAAAGTTATTGATAAAAGATAAACAATAGATGATATGAATACGGGTATTCAATATTAAAAGAGAGAATATAGATGTTAATATATAATAGGTTTTTAAGGTATTTCTATTAGAATATTTTATTTGGAATGATGAATTCAAGTTGAAATGTTAAAACATATGAATCACTTTTAAAGATTGTCAAAAATATCATTGTCATCATCTTTGGTATCAAAGCCTAGAAAAGCTCTTCAGAGGAAACCTATTTTTAGTATTCTGATTGGCATAGTTTATGCAATATTTTCATTGGGCTAAATTACATAGATTGGAAGTAGGGATACAAGTAGTGTTCAAAGGTTTAGAAGGATTTTATTTCTTGGTTAAGTTGTTACAGTTGCAATAAATTTGGAAGAAGCTTGCAAGAATCCTGAAGAATTCAGAAGAGGTATGTTATTTGAAATTTGTGAAAGTGTATGCTATTTGAGGAGGTTGAAGTTGGAGGTATGACTTTTATTTTGTGAAGTTACAATATTAAAGGTCTTACAGGGTGTGGTTCTAGAATTTATAATCCATTAAGGCTTAAGAGGTAAAATAAGTTAGGGAAGGCTTAAGTGAAATAAAAGCTCAGAGAAGCTCAAGTGAAGAGCACTATGAATGATCTAAGAAAAGGATCCAAAAAACAAGGAGACTTGGATAGGAAAGTCAAAAGACCAAAGTGAAACAGATTTGGGTGAGACTGGGAGGAGTTTGTCAAGAGGCTAAAGAATTGGATGAGACAAAATATAAGATGAAAAAAATAGAGTAAAATGGAGAAACTACCAAGGAAGAACTATAATAAAAGTAACCCAGTGAAGGAAGGGTTAATCAGTGAAAGTGAATTTTAGGAGATAAGAGAGAGGATAGAGAAGGTAAAGATCATGATGGAGCTCCTACAAGAAAATGAAAAAAATAAATTGGCAATTGAAGTGAAGAAAAAAGTAAAGTGGCTAGTGAAGTAGCTTGTAAAAAGAAAACACATGTAGCAAAGAATTAGAAATTTGAGGAAACAAATAAAAATATTAGAAGCCCAGTTCAAGAAGGAACATGAAAAAGAGGCAATTAGGCCTCAAAATTTTAATTCTGATATTTTGTGTAACATGTTTTTAGGTACAAAAAAATAAGTGGTGAAAGAAGTCCTACTTATAGAGGACATGAACCAAAAGGAAGAAGTAATAGAAGCATTTCTGGATTCTATTGATAGAACCGATTGTATAGATCAATATGAGGAGATGAGTATTTTGAAGCATTGGATGAAGAGGTAGAGAACTTTTCAAAAGAATCATAGTTCCAAATTTTTGATCTTAATGTTGTTTTTGAGTTTATGGATGAAGGTGAAAAACATGCAGAATGTGTGACAAATCAAGAAGAAGAGACAGAGTGAAAAATACAAGGACATGAAAAAGTTCAGGAATAGAGGCACTTATGAAATGGATTTTATTTATTTTCTTCATGTGTTATTATGAATGCAATAATCTAGTTGCATAGACATTGGAAAATAATCCCAAGGTCGTAAATGGAATGTTGGAACAAAGAAGCAAATTTTTGTTCTATGTTGTGAAACAAAAATATATAGTGGTTTAGAATATCAGTGGGATGATGGAACCCATTCGAGGGTTCTTAAGGAAAATAATATAAAACAAGGAAGAGGAAAAATAAGAAGAGAGGAGGATAAAGGAAATTTTTTGAAGATGAAAAGGAAAAAAATAAAAAGGAGAAGACAATGGAGAAATTTTATTTTTCTAACTTGAAAATTGTCTTTAGTTTTATTTTTGTAGGTATACTGAAGAGAGGGCAAAATAAATATGGAGATAAAACAAAGAAAATAAAATAGGAAGAGGTAAATGAAGATGTTGATTAACCTAAGAAGATAAAGAGTAAAGAAGACCAAAATAAAATAAATTAGAAGAGAAGAAAGAAAAAGATAAATTCCATTTGAGCAGGAGCTCAAATTTTTTTTACTAGAGGAGTCTGATGCAGGAGCATCAAGATGCATTTCACATCAGCAATGTAAATATTTAATGACACATGTTATATCTTTATGAAGTCCTAGTAATTATTTATTTAAGGTGTTTAATAAATGTGATTAGGATAATTTGAATATTTATATGTTTGTAAAATGCCTTTTTGGCTAAATATAAAAGATAAACTATAGAGAAATAAGTAAGTTGGTTATCCATCTTACAAGGTAAGGGAATCTTGGAGGATGTTTCTAGACCTCCCAAGATTAGAATAATTAGTTTTTTTCATGATAAGGTTAGAATAAGGAGTCGAGAATAAATTGTGTTATAAATTATAGAGTCAGGTAAGCTCAATCTAAGGAGAGCTTTTCTAGAATAAAATGTTTATACTGTAAAATTATGGAACATTATTGTAAATAAGAGTTGTTTTGTCTATAAAGGTGCTTCATCATATAAAAAGAGGAGATTAAAAGTAAGCTCTTATTTTATTATAAGTTTTTTTTGTACTCAACTTTATAGGAGATTGAATGAATGTGGTGTGAATAATTATGATAAATGTGAACTGTATGTGTATATTTGGTTGTGCCATAACTAAATGCATGAAAAGATATTATGGATCAAGATTTGATCTTGATATAGATTTAAATTTGAATTAAATAAATTTATTTTTAGTGTAAATGATCCATGAATTCTTGGATGATATCTAACCAATTATGTATATTAATCTTATATTCAATGAATTATGAATAAACAAATAAAGATATGGTGTGAGTATATGTGACTTAGAAACTAATGATGAAAATGTGCAATAGAGATGTCTTAATGTGTGTAAATCCAAGAAAATCATTGGTGTTATCAAGGTAAATTAACACTTAAAAAAATTAATCAGATTTCTATGTGTAATTAATTTGGATAATGGATAGTGTATAGCAGTATTCAATGTGTATCAACCCTGTGCAACAGTGTATAAAATTGTCTTGATAAATAATTTGTTTTATTGGGGTCTGTGGATTGTGTTTTTCACTTAGCCACATTAGGACCAAGACCGAACCTATGTAACCTTGTATGAAGATTTTAGAGGATAGGAGTTAAAGAAATTATTGGAAAATTAGTGATAGATATGTAAGTCACTATATTGGGACACGTATCAAACTAGAAATTTGGTTATCGATAAGTCCATTGTTTATATACTTTCAAGTTATTTGTGTAGGGTTCAAACCATTTGGAAAGGTCATTTATATAAATAAACATAAACACAGTACATATACATTATATACCCTATCTTGACTAAAATGGAATGTGATTTTGATTGAGTTGAAATAGTTGAGATAAACAATAATGGTGGAGGTGTAGCTCTTGGGTTAAATTAAAGAAAATAAAAAAATAGAACTTGATATGGCAATAACATTAATGTTGTTAGATGAAAATGCTGCTCCCAGAGGTTTAAACCCTAGACATGAGAATAACAAGAATTGTGAGTAGGAGATGGAGCCTGCATGTTATAATTGAGTGACCATCGACTCAAAGAGAAACTCAAAGATGGAATAAAATGAATGAGATTTAATTCTACAATTTCACTACGGATTGGTGAGGAGTTACCCATAATTTGAAAGAAATATAATATAGTATGAGAATGCATTTGTTAATATTAGACAACTCTTAGAAATTATATACTATAATTTGAAAATACATGTAATAGCTAGAGGATATTCTTACACTTATCATACGTAAATAGTTTCATTTTCAACTCACATAGTCATACGAGATTAGAAATATGAATGGCGGTTTTGATGGGATATAGATAATGATTGAATAATGAACATAAAGACCACACATGTCAGTATATGTTAATGCATGTCACAAGAAAGTGATTGATAAAAGATAAATAATATATGATATGAATAGGGGAATTCAATATTAAAAGAGAGAATATAGATGTATATATATATTAGGTTTTTAAGGTATTTATGTCAAAATGTTTTATTTGGAATGATGAATGCAAGTTGAAATGTTAAAATGTATGAAACACTCTTGAAGATTGTCATCAATATCATTATCATCACAATCACACAAATGTTGGTTGGTTGACTAGGTGGATGGATGTACACCCATGCGGATGATAGTTAGTTGGATAGGAAAATGGATGCATGGATGTACACTTGCATAAATGGAAATTGATCAGATGACTTTGTGGATGTGTATTCATGCAGACAACCACCATTTGACTAGTTTTAGGTCTCGTGAATACACAACTATGTAGAAATTTTTAATTTCATTAATTAATTATTAATTTTATTAATTTTTAGAAAATTAATGACATTTTTTGAATTTTTCATAATTTAGGGCACAAAATAACCTAGAAAATAGTTTCATCCATATCTTACAAACCATAAGTCCATTTTTTAAACTATCTATGGTGCTAGAAATTTGGTTCCAATGCGATTTACATCGTTTCATCAATTTTAAGAAAGAGTTTATTAATTAAAAGTTACTATTTATTTCATAATAAATTTCATAAAGTTTATTTTAAGTAACTTGAAAATTATTTTTATTCACCTATGTCAAAAAGTAACTTATCCATTTTTTAGGTATGAATGGAGTTAAAGCGAAAGGATCTTGATTTTGGGGGGAAGGTGCCACATAAGTTCAAATTAAATTAATTATTAGTTTTGGGGGAGAAATTATTTCACTCCACTCACCAAATTTTTAAAAAATAGCTAGCCCATGGTCATTTCAAAGGGTTGTCTCTTGTTGATTCTAGTTGAGGAGACATTGAATCGGACATTTTTCTTGCTTTGTAGTGAAATTTTATTCCCCTATTTATCTTAGTTTTATTGTTATGTTGCAAAAATTTATAACCATATTGTTATTTTGGGTTGCAAATATTGTAATCAAAATGAATATCTTAATCAATTGAAATCATTGTAATTTATGTTCATCATCTGTGTATGAAATACAATGGTGTTGTTCTTCATTTTTTATAGCTCACTCTCACTCAAACTCATGGATTTCCTCCATTGTGGTTGTGTATATAATGACCAAATAAAAATTTTAAATTCACACGATCATTTTAATTGAATAATTCAAACTCCTGGAATCATAACTTAGGTCTTTTATTTATCTATTTCCCCTCTTTCTTTTACATTTTTCTATATCAAATCTAGTGAAGCTAGAGTTTCATTTGAAAATAATCTATTTATGAATGTTTATCTTGATTAATAATTATATGTCATTGTCATTTTATTATCGAACTATTAAATTATTAAATGCAATGGAATGAAAACTTAAAATTAGTCATACTTCATCATTTAAATTTAAAACACTAATTTTTTTAGGCAAATGAATGTGTGTTCTATCATTTTTAATATCTGTTAAAAATTGATTTAAACATAATGCAAAACCAAAATAATCTATAAAATATTAAAGGATCATAAATACGCTAATACTTTTAGAACTAATAGGCCACTTGAATTGTAACTATTCACAACAAACAACTGGGTAATACCAATAAACCATGTCCTGGTAGATATAAAGTTTGGGGAGACCCCTCGTGAGCCTTCTTTCAAGAGAGGATGGATGGGATAATTGTCCTGAGATCCTAGATTTGGTGAGTTATACCAAATAACACATTAACGTATCTCAAACATAAACAAATAAGTTTATCATTTCTTTTGTAGTTAGTTTACATTCCTTCTATTACACTTTTTTGAATTCAATATTTTTCCTTGATTCTACTTGTTGTAAGTTGATTTACATCATTCTGATTTATTCCATTCAAATTATCAAAATTAGGGTTAATTCATTTATTAATTAAAAATTTGATAAAAACATATTATTAAAATTGAGATAGTCACACATATTTATTGGTCAACCCCATTTTTAGTCAAACTTTGCTTCAATTTTTTGTCTTAGGGTTTAGATAAATTTATGAACATCTGACACTACGAGAAATTTGCTTAGACCTTGGATCTAAATCTAACACTAAAAAAATTATTTTTCAAGCTCATATTTAATAACTGACACTAAAAGTAATTTATTTTTTCCTCAAGTCTAATATTTTACACTAAAAGGACTTACTTCTAACCTTGTATTTTAGGGGAATTTACTAATCTCCATACACAAGTTTTTTTCCCTTTTTTTCTAACATTTCATTTTTTCGTTATTATTTATAGTATTATTTTTCTTAGGATCTTACATTTTAGATTTATGTTAATTTAATTTTAAATAATATATAGATATATTTTATGATCATTTATTGCTTCAAGTTTTTCAAAAATGAACTAAATCACATCTTAAGATACAAGTGCTATTAATGTAAAATTTTGTCAAGTATGACATGGGAACAAGAGAAACCATATATTTAAGATGATATAAGGCTTATTTTACAACCTCAAGTCTTACATGTTCTTACTCAACCCCTTGCATCTGCCACATATCATCTTGATGGTATTTTTATGCATATTCAATCAAAACTACCTAAGGTTTGTGCTTGTGAAGCCCTTCATGATCAAATAATTGGTATGGGAAAGTCAATAAAAGATTCATAAAAGAAAAATAAATATTTCACTTCAAATTTCATATAATTTGAAAATAATAGGAAATCTACGAATAATATAGAGTATGATAGTGTTAATCATGCATGTACATCTTCATCTATCTATTTTTTTCTAACAAGACTTCATATCAAGATTGGAAGATAAAAATTATACATATACAAATAGTGATTCAAAATGTGAAAAGATGATAAAAATATTTCAAGTGATATTCAAATAGAAATTATTTCAAACAAGTTGATCACATTACCTTCTATGCCTCCTCTAAATAGTTCAAAATATTATCATGCATAGCATAGAATGTATGGGAATCATATAGATAATTGTTGGGATTTAAATGACAAAATACAAAACATAATTGATAGTGGTGATCTTATAAAAAAATAAATCAATCTAGACATCTACTCACATTATGAAAGCTTACCCTAAATAAAAAGCACATAAGGAATAAATGCAGAAAGAAAAAATTCAAATGGAAAAACTAGAGCATGAAAAAGTTCAAATGAAAAAAATAGAGAAAAAAAAGTTACAAAAGGAATAAGATGACAAAGTTTAGACATTATTTTATGTATTGTATATCACTTTAGTCTTGTACACTTGGTAAGCTCAAACCTTGGTTGTTCCTCTCAATTATGGACATTTCCCACCTTACAAAGTCTCACATCTACTTTATCTTATGCCCTTTAGCCTATCTCTTAGTCTAACCAATATTATGTTGATGACCCATGCCCTTTATCTTTCCCAGATTGATTAAAAAAATTTAGTCTTCCACCTCTCCAATTTTTATTCTATACCTACTTTCCTACTCCATTGACACCAGTGTCCAAGATAGACACCTACGTCAATGCTAGTGTCCTACCCTGATGTAAGTTTTCAGTGCCCTAAATTCATATAATTTACAAATGAAATGTATCATACGGGTTGGTCTAAGTGATTTAATGTGAGTTACTTCTTCTAAGATATTGATATAAATACAAGATCAACCCTCATTTATTCCTCACCTAGAAAATACATAAGGAAATTTATCAAAGCATTCAATCAAACACTCGATAAAGCAAAGCTTCCTTATTTCCTCCTATTTTTCATATCAGTTATAGGGACAACATAAATATAAATATCATGAGGAAATATTTCATTCTACAAGCTATTAATTATTAATATCTTGTATAAAACCTTAGAATCCCAAGATATATATAAGTTATTTTATCTTGGGTGTAATGTTTACTCTTTTATTTAGAATCCCAAGATATATATTTTCTAAGTTACAACATAGGTCAATGTTGTAATTTTTTTCCACATACTATATAATTCACACACAAGCCAACATGTAGGGGATAGCTACATTAGTCATAGGCCCTCTTCAGACTATTGGATATGTAGGCAACACTCATTGACAAAGGGGTCTCTGGGGTCAATTTGACACCATGTTCCCACTAACCCATTTTCCCCCAAGGTTTCTATAAAGATGAAAAATTAAGGTTTTACAAATACATGAAGAGCAACAATCTATGACCTAGATCTAAATACACTAGAGCAAAGTGAAGTCAAACCCAGAAGCATCTAAGTGATCGTATCCTTTTCCAATAGGTATTAAATACATTAAAATTGTGTCAAGTTTAGATAATAACATAAATGCAATCATCCCAATTTGATGCTAGTGTCTACATTTCTGAAGGCACTCAAATCAAAATCTAATGATTATTCTAAAATATTATTCAAGTCTTCTTTCTGCCTGTTCTAGATCTAAAACTACATTAGCATCAGAATAAAGTAAGTACATTACTTCTTTGTTATTTCCATATCTAGCATAGTTGTAATTACTATTTTTATCATATCTCATTGTAATGAATTCAACATATGTTTTTATATGAGATTAGCACCCTATTGGTCTCTTGTAGATATAATCATTAGCCTTTTTCATTATTATTTATATATTATTAACCCTATCTACTCAAGTAATATGCTTATTCAATTTAGGATTAGACATTTGGTGAATGCAATCTTTGAACATCAGTTTTACCTAAGTGTACCATTTCATATGTTTCTTTCTTTCTTTGTCCTAATATTTGTGTTATTTATCTCTATCATCATGTATTATATCAATTGCTTTGATCACTATGATTAGGAAACTCTCCAACTTTATATTAAGGAAGGGGTAAAAATTGATTACTCTTGTATTCTTATAATTGATAAATCCTAAAATATCAAATCATTGATTATTGATAGCTATCATCCCTCTAATCAGGTTCATACCCTAACCATTTCAAGAGATGATTTGATCCATCTTAGGAAATATAAAGAACATTTACACATATTTATTATACCACCATCATATATTTTGGATTTTGGTATTTTTTAAAATATGGATACAAAGGCCAAGGATTGGGAAAACATGAGCAAGGTATAACCCACCCTATATGCCTTTAAAATAATATCACTAAGGCTTTATATTCTCATAAAAATCCATGATTCACCAAAAATGCAAGACATTTAATCAATCCTTCCATGTACATCCTACCACATAAATTATTATATATGACCAAGATGATCCTTCATATGGTCATCAAAATTTTTGATAAATACATAAGGAAATTATGAGTAATTTACAAACTAATTATAAAGTGAATGAACCAAATTATTCTAATGGTCTAAGCTATTCAAATAATATACCAAATGTACTAAATTTTATAAATTTAATACCACTACTGACATATATTAAATTTGGTGATCTTGAACTTGCAATTGTTATCCATGATAATGATGATACTCATATGCCTCAATTCAAAAAAATTGGTGGGTTAGAACCAATGAAAACACCAATGACAAACAACAATGTTCTAATGGAATGTGTTGTTTCTATGATGACCACTATTGGGGATCTTCAAAAATAGGTTTATATACTTCAAATGGAAATGGACTTCCATAATACTAATACAAATGTGACTTCATTTAACAATCAACCTCTTTCACAATGTATACTTGAATATCATTATCCATGAGATTTTGAGCTACTATATTTACCTCCCTTTTTAAGTCATAAGGACCCATTCGACCATATTATTAACTATGTACATTATTTTGGTCAATGGAGAAAATATGATAAACTATTGCTAAAAGTATTCCACACGAGCATTTTAGATGTGGCTAAAAATTGTTTTCATAGCTTACCAAAAGGTTCCTTAACCAATTTTTCGTAGTTATGAGATGTGTTATTCATGGATTTCAATGTCCATAAGGTGCCAAAACTTACATTAGGATATTTGCAGAATTTCAAACAATGTAATGATGAATCCATTCAAGATTATATTATTCAATTCAAAGGTACATCATATGAGCTAGAATTTGGACCCTTAGATTTGGAATTTATTTTTAGTAGAAGGCTTCTTCTCCTATTAAAATAAAGAGCAATGTATAAATAATATGAATCATTTACACATTTATATGTGGATGTGCATAGATATGTTTCTTTAATCTTTACTCATCCAAAAGAGCTTAACATATTCCATTATAAGTATAAAAATTTTATTCCTCACAAAAATTAGGGAGATTATTTACAATATAAATATCATGAACAAGAATGTGGTACTCATAATCTTTATATGACTAGTTTGCAAATGTTACTTAACATGGGGCCAATCCAAGTTCCAATCCTATGTAAAAATTCCAAAGGGAACAAAACAAAAATATTCCACAAAAAAAATATTTAACAATTACCTTATTCATTGGGGTGCTTATTTTTGGCATAAAAATATTAATCATACACAAGTAAAAACTACTTGTAATGTAATATGTTTACAAAAAATTGGCTTTGATCTAAAAAACTTAAAAAACAAAGGAGTTTGGAAAGAGTCTTTGGGAAACATAATAATACCAATTGATTTTGGTCCTAAAATAATTAAAACATGGATTTGGTTTATGCTTATCACATCTCTATATGCACTTACACTAGGAATTCCTTATATATACCAAATGGAAGGAAAAATTGATTCAAATCAGCAAGGTATTTCCTTTCCTCATAAAGGAAAATTAATACATATTCTAAATGATAACATTAATTATTATAATACACATGTAAAACATGAGGAGGAACATGTTATGTGCCTTTTAAAATTCTCAAATCACCATGAAAAAAATTTAAAAGATCCAAATTAAGGTTTTCAAACACCGAGTGGGGAGATACCTATGACCATCCATTCGATGAGATCATAGGGTAGTTTCTTCACATATTCAAAAAGTATTAAAATAAATAAAAAACATTCAAAAATTAAAAAAAAAATTGAACTACATGTTCGATTGGCTCTTTTTCATCTATGTGTTAGTTCCATGTTTATGGATGGCATATTAGTTATTTCTACATAAATCTATGTGTCATACTTCTTTGTGAGTGTGATATAAGCATACATAGATACATGATATATTCATATTTTAGATGTTGGGCCTTTCCTCTACTCATGTCCTATGGACATTGGGGACATCCACCTCTATGATCACAATAATCACATGTTATATCATTCTATGGTCATTATACACTATCATGTTTTGAGCTCATATACATACCTATGCATGCCTTTATCCATGATTATATATTACACAAGGTACTTGATATGCTATGCAATTGACATTTTTTTCTAACTCATTTGATCCATGGGCTACTATGACATGTTTATGTTTTTCTTTATGCACTTTCTTGAGTCTCTTTATTTAGTTTTGTCTTGTTTATTTAAGAATTTGAATATACTCCTTTATTTACAACCCTTGTGCCTATGTATGATTTATTTAACATTTAAATATGTCATTATTTTTTGTATGGACATTTGAATATGTCATCCTTAATTTTATGGATATTTGACTAAGTCATGTCCCTTTGATTTTGAAATATTTGAACATGCCCTTTATTTATAATCTCCTTGAACCATCACCTTTTAACTCACTTTTGAATTCTCTTGTGTGTGCACTTTATTTTTTTGTTGAGCTTGTATTGTTATTATATATATGTTACCATGATCCTTATCATGTATCTTATACCTTCATGTGATCACATTTTTATATTCACTTCAATGTAATATATAATTAGACATGTTCTTTCTATATGCTACATGGTTCCATTTATAGATTATATAATTGTCTTATCCTTTTAAGGTAAGGTAACTAAGGGTTTTTATTCTTCCCTCACCTCAAAAGGAGGTCATATCAATGGGGTTATGTCATAGAGGCATGTTCTTCACATTTGGCATAGTTTTTAGATTTAGTGGGGACATGCTTTGGAATCATGTTATCCACACTCATTCAATATTTGGTACTTACATCAGTTTTTAGATTTAGTGGGGGCAAGCTTTGGAAGCACATTCTCCACACTTATTTATTATTCAACATCTCTAATTATAGTGGGGACATGCTTTGAAAACATGTCCTCTACATTGGAACTTGTTTTAGTTTTCATATTTTTCCATATATAGTGGTGAAATGCTTTGGAAGTATGTTTTCCACACTTACATAGTTTTAAAACTGACCTAAACACATAATTCTATAATTCAAATTCACATTTGTGGTAAAATTCTATATATTGGTATCATTTTTATACATACTTTTAGCATGAGACATATCTAAGGTGCATATGCTATGAAATGTGCACCTAATATTTAAAAATCCAAATTAGTTATAGATTTCAAAATACTCTCAAGTATTGTCATAACCAACCAAGATGTACTTTTATGTAGTGATACCTAGGATGTACTTTTATGAACTATGTTTAACCAATATACTATAATAATTAGTTCAATTATGATATGGTTGAGGTGATTAAATTACTAAATCTTTCTAAATATTTCATGTTAGACTTTATTGTATCATCTAGCCTTACCAATTTGATAGTATGAGTTGAATTTTTTTCACTCGTGCTCACCAAGTTATAAGTATGATTAGGTTGCATGGCTGAGATAATGTAAATTTCCAAGTGGAAACTCACCTCTTTTCCAAGGTTGGGGGATGTGACTTCCAATATATCTCTCTATCTCCTTATATATATATATATATATATATATATATATATATATATATATATATATATATATATATATATATATATATATATATATATATATATATATTTGTTCTAATCTCAATTTTAGAGCCTTATAATGATACATATTTTACATCAACTTGTCAATAGTCAAAGTAGCTACATCAATACACAGGTGTACTCCTAAACCTTGCTCTTTAAATTTCAATATTTTCAAATACTTTAAATTACATATTATATGCAATAATTATGTATTTTAGCATGCTCTTGGTTGTAGGTCAGTCACCAACAAACCACTCAAGTTTAACTCAAGAAAAGGTAAGGTGTGTTATACACACCCAAGTACACATTCCTTTCATTTAAAATAACAATTTCTTTACTATATTAAAGGGGGGAATGTAAATACTATTTTATTGATTATGTATCACCTTATTCTTGTACACTTAGAAAATTTAGACCTTATTTATTCCTCTTAATTCTAGACCTTTCTCACTTTTTAAAGACTCACATCTACTCTATCTTGTGCCCTTTGGCCTATATCTTATTTTGACTAGTCTTATGTTGATTACCTAGACCTTAAATCTTACCCATAATGCTTAAAAGCTACGTATCTTCCACCTTTATAAGTTTTGAGCATATACCCACTTTATTGCTCCCTAGACACTAGCATTTGGGATAGACACCTATGTCAATGCTAGTGTCCAACCCTAACACAAGTGTCTAGTTCCCTAAATTCATATAATTTTCAAATGAAACAAATCCTAATGGTCAATATATGTGTTTTTAAATGAGTTACTTATCCAAAGGGATTGATATAAATATAAGATCAAGCCTCAATCATTCTTCACCTAAAAAATACCTAAGGTAACTTATCAAAGCACTCAATCAAGAACTTGATAACGCAAATCTTCTATATTTTATCTTATTTTCATATCAATCACAGGGTCATCATATACATAGGTCTAAATTTATAAAGTAAGTTACAAGCTAGGTCATTATCGTACTTGCTTTCCACATATTGCATGATATACACACAAGCCAACATGTAAGGGAGAAATACATTAGTCTAATGTCATATTCAAAGTATTATCTATCTAGATAAAAATAATTGATATAGGGGTATTTTGAGTCATCTCAATATCATGTTCTCACTAACCCATTTTTTCCCAAGGTCATTATGAATATGAATAACTTGGGTTTTACAAATTCATGATTAATGACAATCCAAGACCCATATATGAATGCACTAGAGCAAAGGTGAAGTCAAACCCACAAGCATCTAGGCAGTTGTATCCTTTTTTAATATGTATTTTGTATAGGACACTTACATCAAGTTCAGATAGTAGTATCGATGTGACTATCCTAGGTTGAAGTTAGTGTCCACAATTATAGATGCACTCAAATAAAAATCGAGCGATTATTCTAGAATCTTATTCTAGTATAATTTTTACGTATTCCATATCTATAACTACATTAGAATCAAAACAATCTAAGTACATTATTTCTTTTCATTTCCATATCTAGCATACTTGTATTACTATTTTTATCCTCTCTCAGTTTAATGAGTTCAACATATGTTTATATATGAGTGTAGCACCCAATTAGCCTACTATAGATCTGATAATTACCCTTTTTCATTGTCATTTATATGTTTTTAACCCTATATACTCAAGTAGGATCCTTATCTAATTTAGGGTTAAACACGAAGAATAATTACAAAAGGAATTTAAAAAGAATAATCTACTAAAATAGACATTAGAGAAGTTCAAAAAATAATTCCAAGTAAAGAAAGAAAACATTCATAAGAGAGTGTTTATAACAAAAGAGGTTTAAAATTAATATATGCCTACAAAAACCAATTCTACAAGTGTGGTTTCAAATAACAATTCATCACGTTTAGATCCTTTGATTCTTAATGCCCTCATAGATGGCAAGAAATGTACCAATGTTATGATCAATAACACTATTAAAATGAATGTTTGTAGTATGTCATTCTTAATGTTTTTTGAATATGATAAATAACACTTGAATAAGACTACTTCATCTAAATCAATCATTGGATCCATTGAGTTATCTTTCATATTAGGTCTAGAAACATGTTCAATAGTATTTGAAATATGTCCTAATTTGGCCCTATATAACGTTGAACTAAAAATATCATGGATAATAAAAATGGGTGCCACACTTGGTAAATATCATGAATATGTCACATTTGATCATGTAAGTGCAATGGTTAAAATTTCAAGAGAGGATGAATATTGAAAGAAATAACTAAAAAATAAAAACATCTCTTCAACTAATATTCAAGCAAAGAAATCTAATAGCATAACAATAGAGGCACATGATATAATACATATGGAAAAGTAAAAATTAAAAGATTAAATATCAAAATATGGTGCAATTTTTTTTACATATCTAGATATAAAAGTTTACAAGAGTGGCATATCACAATTTTAGGATCAAGAGGATGATTATGATTATGATTATGATTATGATTATGATTATGATTATGCATAATATGATTGGAATGACATGACTAATATTTAAGATTAATATGGAAATATAATTGATGGTTGTCACACACATGATACATGGCATACATAGAGACTACCCGTGATGATATCTTTGGATTATAGTAGCATCATTCATTGTGCATAGCTTCGTTTCTATTGCATCATGTTATTTTATTGCATGCACATGTCATCAATTTGTATAATTATTAGACACCCTTAGCTCTTATTGAATTATTGACCTATTGGCTCTTCTCTTTTAAATTTCCATATCTGAATAGTCCAAAGTGATCAACTCTGCCATATTCTACCATATAATTTGATGTTTCCACAGTTTGAATTGATAATATTACATTTTTTAGACAAGGAAAATAATGTCTAATATAGGACAAGAACATATACCACTATTTTCCCACTTTAAAAGTTCCTATTCTATGTAAATTTTCTCCTAGAAATAAAAAGAAACCACATATAGCCACAATTTTTCCAATTTTCATACATTTTACTTAGTCTTAATATGCAAACCAATGTTTATACATGTGAAATCTTTATTTTCTTATGATATTTATAATACATGATACATACTTATAAAAGCGTAAATTTTATGAAATGAGTATGTAAAATCAATCTTTGCATACCTATTCTATTCTTACAAGTTTTTAGTTGCATTAACATATACAATGGGGGCATCTTACTCATTCATGGCCATGACATCAATTCTAGTGCATATTTAACATTGGCACATGTCACCCATTGTTTACATCCATATCATTTTTCCTACTTTTTAACTTATGATTATAATTATTTTATGTTTTTTTAAGTTGTAAAATTCAAAAATTACAAAAAAATTCAAATATGCAAAAATAAAAAAACATTCAAAATATTCTAAAAATCTAAAATCAAGACATGAACATGATTAGACATATAATTTATATAAATGTTAAATGTTATTTATCTCATGAATAATACATAACATACTCTTTTTCTATCACACAAGAATTTCATCGGTAGTCATGATTATTATGCAAGACATACGGATTTCACATGGATAAAGGTGTTGGACTTGCCTCTACCTGGTAACCTTTCTAAATTGGGAGAACATTATCCACAAGTTATATTATTTATATGGATTATTATGTTAGGAAATAATTAGTCCTCATATTAATTTATGTGTATTTTAATGTGAATAATTAGTAAAGTAATAATTCACTATTATAAATATTTGGGTACAATATATTTGGTTGTCATAATATTGTTATAACAATATTATGAATATAGATTAGTTTTTAGAATATATTATTTGGTTAGCTATATTGTTTTATGTTACAACAATATTATGCATCTATGATATTTCATAATCATAGGGATATGGTGATATATTAGTGGATATATGATCTCCATGATTATAGGAATGGTTTCCTATAAAGATGTAATGTCTTGAATGAATATGTAATAGATATGAAATATTTATGGTGTGAAAATATATAATGTGTTTTTAAATTAGTATCTATGTTTGGATCTATTTATTTTCTATTATCCATGAGATAAATATGTGATAGAATCTCATGCAATACCTAATATTGGTATCAGAGCAAGAAATATCTGTGAGAATGGTCTGTAGGTATCTAGAGGGGTAGATATGTTCTATAGTCTCATATAATGGCAAACACAAATTGAGATAATTTATTAGTCTAAGATTGTGCTAGAATGAAGATAGTTATTTGATGTCATTTAATTCATTCTTGAGAGAATTTATCTATTGCACATTGCGATAAAAAAAAAATCTCAAATTCTATTTTCTTAGAAATTTGGTATAGAAAATTTTTATTCAATGTGATATCTGGATCTTGAGACATCCAGCCTGTGTTATCTATCTAGATTCTCTATATTAAATATAATTTACTTAGATGCATTGTTAAGAGCTATTCCACATACTTGATCTACGCTAGTGGTATAAATTTATCTATGACTTCAGCTAAGTTTTAGTAAGGAAGGATAGCATTGAATATAATCAAATTGATAGCAAGCCTAAAGATTAATGATTTTTAGGTCTCATTGGGTATCCATACATGAATCAACACATCACCACATAAGGATGTCCCTAGTATTATACTCTCACCTTAACATAGGTGTATCTATATCATCCACCTTGGAATTTGACTCAATATTTGCCTTATAATATTGATCAGTACAGATCTATGTTTTATTCAGCATTAAATTTTTTTCCTTTAGATAATTTTCAATTTTGGCTTGACCATTGAATGGAGATTCTTCCATTCATATAAATATGCCAAGAATCTATTCTTCAAACTTGGAGGCAAGATCAATCAAAGGAGCATAAAACTACATGTTCATGAAGAGAAAGATTCTGTAACATGAACATGAAATTTATCACCCATAGTGCATGTCCATTATCTATAGTAAAAGTGTAGATTTGTTCTTCAATGCAAAAAGAAAAAAATTCAAGTCTACCAACAAATCTTTATGATATGTGGTTGTTCCAAATGTGAGGAATATGTGTGTTCTCTTTTTTGTTCATCCATTTACATGTAGTTGTAGTTATTATTTTTCCTAATTGGGATAATATTAAATTTAATGTGAGTGGGAAAAGTCATTCTTAGATCCATATTTGAAGGCAGCTGCTATAGTAGAGTTTTAGGGGTGACCACTAGGAATCCAGGAGAAGCACTATGTGAGGCAATTATTTCAACTTTGAATCATTATCTTACATTAAGTATTATAAATAGATATTTCAATAGGTATATATATTAGTTAGATGTGTTAGTTATAGTAGGTTTGTAGTTTAATGTAAATTTTTAATACAATATTGAAATTTGTTGTTATTAGTGCCTTAAAATCTTTTAGGTATTTTTTTAAATGCATAGTATTTTATGTTTGTATATCAAAAATAGGTTTGGAGTAATTTATCTATGTATGTCATTGAGTGTCATTTTTTAGGTCATCAAAAGAAGAATAAAGAGTTATTAGTGTGTCATAATATTATTAAAATCAAAATCAATTATTTGTACAAAGATGCACTATCTCTTATACGTGGCATCCTGATTCAAATGTCAAATATGTCAATCTTATGGGGGGGGCCTATTCCCTTTAAAATTAAATGCTATTGAGCCTCAACATAAAATTTGTTTAATAAGTAGCTTCACCTATTGGAGGTTGGAGGAAACTGGAGGATGGAGGCTTTCTACACCTCTCATTAGAGACTAATGAAGGGGCACTTCTGCTATACTGGCACATATATTTTTTTTAATTTTTATCACTTTGTATGTGTGATAAATAACATATGTTTTTCTTATTTTCCCACATAGTGTACTACATAAAAAAGGTTTTTAGGAGATACAGGAGTGAAAGTTGAACATATGGTTCCTATTGGTAAGTTTCCACTCTATATAGGTTGATATGGTTCCCTCAATGAATGGTTGATGGCATATGTACCTATTTGAAGTTCCCACACTTATTCTATTGATGTGTTCTCGATAGTGAATGGTTGATAAGAATTTGATGTGTTCCTTCTTTACTTTCATTAAGTCCTATGAAACACAAACTATCATGTAAGGCCTAAGGGGGGAATGTTAGAAAATAAATAGTCCTCACATTAATTTGTGTATATTATAAAGTGAATAATTATGAAAGTAATAATTCATTGTTATATATATTTGGGTAGAATATATTAGATATCTTAATATTGTTACAATAATATTATGAATATAGATTAGTTGTTAGAATATGTTATTTGGTCAAATATATCATTGTATATTACAAAAATATTACACATATAGGAGATTGCATAATAATAGGGATATGGTGAGATATTAGTGTAGATATGATCTCTATGATTATAGGAATAATTTCCTATAAATATGTGATGTCCTAAATAAATATGTAATAGAATAAGAAATATTTATGGTGTGAAAATATATAATGTGTTTTTAAATTAGTCTTTGTGTTCATCTTTATTTCTTTGCTACTATCCATGAGATAAATATATGCTAGAAGCTCATGCAATACCTAAAATATCATTCTATGACTCATATGATATTGAGTTATTAACTCTTTATAAATGCCTTGCTAACATCTATATCATACATTTTTCACATGGATATACCATTTTCTAGGATATGATCAAATTAAAAATACATGGTCTAGATTACATTTATAGTTATATGCTCTAATGATGATATTATATGTATATGGTAGATTAGATATTGATTTTATATTATGCATGTCCCTTGTCCCTTGTGTGAAAAATTATTTGAGCATCTTTGTGAAATCTTGTTTGGTATGTGTAACATATGAACATGTCCATTGTTATTGGCCCTTGGCCCTTTGTGACATTTGAAAATGTCTTTTATTTTTGACATTATATATGTCCTTTACATGTAGCCTTTGGTCTTGTGTGTGATAATATTTAATTATGTGACATTTTAACATTTCCCTTATATGCGTCCCTTGGATTTATTGTATGACATTGTCATTGTTTTGTTTTTATGCTTATTGAACTTCTTAAGTTTGATGAATGCCATGATTCATATCATGCACCAACTAATGCATAGGATACTAACTTTACATTATATTCATATGAGCTTCATTGACATATTTATGTAGGCCTTGCCTCATATATTACATACACTATTTAAAATATACATGCTAACATATGTTTCACATATGCTACATTATTCAATGATTACATCTTACTATGCATGTTGCAATTAACTTTATTTTGAGATGAGTGAATTTTGGGATAATTTACATCATCTCAAAGGGGGAATTTTAGAGGGATTTTCATACATGATATAATCCTTTTTCAGGTAATAATCAATTTTGGTACATAACACAATTTAAAAGGTTTTAAAATGGTTAAAAATTCAGTCAGTAACACAAATTATGTGGGTTTATACCATGTCTATTCAGTCGCATTGCAAGATCAAATTATAAATTCACAAATATTTTAGTGTATGATACAAATTCACCCATAATTTTCAAATATAATTCAAAAAACTTATCTATATACAATTACAAATTATACATTTATTGAAGGGGCATAGTACAAATTCACACACACTATGATATTTTTCAAAATTTTAGTACTATTTTCCATCTACAAACATGATAGAAGCAAGGGTGTTCTCCATTATCTTTTGATTTTGAACTTGGGAATAAAGAGATAATTTAATATAAAATCCATTTATGTGGTTGATTAAATAAAATTTCATAATGCATAACTTAGAGGTTCAATGATCTTTGGAATTATGTTTGTAAATCCATTATGGTTTCAACCCATTTCACATCTTGGGGTTATAAAGAATAGAAAAATAAATTTGAAGTTTATTCATCTCTCAATGGATTTTATTTTTGGTATAAGTGAAAATTAAATTTGGGGCTTGGTCACCCTCAAATTATTCATTTGTTTCACTAAGGAACCAATCTCTCCAAGTGTTTCATGGGAAGAACCAACTCTCCAATGATTCAAGGAAGCATCATCTCCAAGTAAAGCCATAAGATAAACATTGGTTTCAAACATATAGGTGTAACCATTCCTTTTTATTTTTAATATTTTCAAATTCAAGTTACATTTTAGTTTTTATTTTTGCATATGGGAATTAACTACTCTTTCATCATTGCATAATTTTCCATGGAACACCATGCATGATTTGGAGCTTCCCCCAAGGCAAAGTGTGTTTTACACACTAAGGTACAATATCTCATTTAATATAGTAATTCAATTTTTAAACTAAATGTGGGGTAAACACAAACACCTAAACTGGGTCATGAATACTTGATTATGTAATTTTTGGCCCTATTTCACTTTAATTGAGTTGATCACTTAATCTGGGACTAGTTTGAAACTTCAATATATCCCAAACACTTGTATGGACCTATTTATCTCCCAAATTGATATCTGACACCTAAAAAAGTGTTTTAACAAATAAAAAAACCCTTGGGAATTTATGTAGATAGATCCATACCAAAAAGCCACATGTTTCCCTAAAGGATAAAAACATCTGGTATGTGAGAATAGTGATAAGCATTCTTGTACCCTAAGAGACATTTTTGTCCTTGATCCTCTAATGGTCATTTTTTAGAATTAAACCATCCCTTAAATTTTAATGTGTTTTAACAATTTGTATCTTGTGGTTCTCCCTTTTAGATTTTTATAAAATTACACTTAAGTCAATTATTTTATCACTTAGAAATTTTCATAGAGAGGTATATTTACACTATTACACATTGAGAAAAGCTTCCTTATTCTTCCCAATTCTAATTCTAATCACTTGAATTAGTCTTTATCCAATTCCAAAGATTATTTATCAGATCTAAATCAAAGAAAAATCAAGTATTTAAGTCATATTTATATGTATTCATATATTCAAAGGAGAATAATCTCACAAATTACTCTAAGTCAAAGAACTACGTGGGAATGAATTTTCCTCTTTAGAGTATTGAATTGTAGGCAAACTATTGTCATAGTGAGAGTGATTGAGGTTAACCTACCCCATTATAATCCCCATATTTTATATTTTCAAGTTTGTATTCATTTTAAACCTTATTAGGGTTGAAAATTTGGAGAATTCATTTCTAATTTAAGATGTGACACATAATCATGATCTGAGTTCCTGATTTTTATCAAAATACATAATCGATGTAAGTTGAGGAATATAATGGCAATTGATTATGTCCCAAGTTTTATAATCCTCTCCTTCATATTGATTAGAATCAACTTTTGGATGCTTGCAAAATTAGTCTCTATTTTTCAATTTTAGTCTTATGCTAGTGTTACATAGTTAGATCTATGACATAAAAAACTACATTTCTCATTTCATTTGTAGTTAGTTTTCATTCCTTTGATTTAATTTTATTAAATTTAATATTTATAATTAATTAATATTTTATCAATTTGATTTACAAAATTCTACTTTATACCATTCAATCTATCATAATTAGGGTTAATTCACATATTAATTCAAATTTTGATAAAACACTTAGTAGGTGTTGGTGATTTTATGTCAATTTTCAAGATGGTGTGCCCATTTTTTTGAGAAAAAATGTAATTGTGTTAGCTCACAATGATTTGGATTTAATTAGGTATATTTAGGTTTAGGTTGATAAAATTTACGATCCATACCATTATTATCATTTGGTGTGTGCCAATGGTATATGTTGTGTAGTAAAAACCAATGAAGGTTATATCATATCTATATGGAGTATGTACGTATCTATATGTTGAGTCATTGCACAATGTTTTAAGGTTTATGATTCATATGAAAAGTGTATATTAATCCTTCATGGCTGAATTTAATACACATATGTAAGGTATAAGGAACTGCATTCATATCATGAATCAAAGGTCTTCCTAGTATAATATTATAGTTAAGATCATTATGAATAATTTGACACATTATTACTATTTTTCTTGGACCTATAATGATATTTTACATAATTTTTATAAGTACATTTTAGGTATGTTATCGATTCATAAATGCTCATATGAGAGTAGGTAAGGTATATTTATCTTATGCTAATTATATGAAGATATTATATATTGACCTTAATATAGAATGGGAGGTCTTGATTGATAATATTTTAAGGAGGTAAATATTTATTTTCAAAACAAATAATATATTCACTCCACCATAATTTATTAACAAAATATGAAAAATAAGTTGGTTCTACATTATTTGGTAAGGCTATATTGGGTAGTGTTACATAAATAATACCTTATAAATAGTGGATGTTTAGAAAAATTCTAATATAGATATTTTGGATTGGGTATTATTAATTTGATCTATGACATCATAATCCATAGTTGTATTGGCTAGTACCTTAGGTGGTGGAGGAATATAAGAAGTGATATTTGGGTTACATCTAGTTTACACTAGAAGATTATCCTACCTATTCATATTGTGATAACATTAATCTCAATGTCTAATATAAGCCTATATCAAATAATAGGGGAGGGATGTTGGTTACCACTACTATAATATCTCAAGGGATAATGAATTAAAGGATTCATATTTTACATTTACATTAGAGTAGTAATGATAAGCATCTCAAATTTGATATTATTAGGTTGTGCAGCTAAAAGCTTCACTAGGATGCGAACAGGAGGAGTTAGGAAGGTTACAGAGTGTTTGCTAAGTGTTACAGTCATCGGCATCGGTCAGGACAACTGACGTCGGTAGGGTATAGACAGAAGGAAACTGATGTCGGTCTTAGATCGGCTGGCATCGGCACCCCCAGGCAAACAGGGACCGACGTCGGTCATCTGTGTGGTTCGAACTGTGAATGTTACGGGCAGTTAGCTAACGAACCAAGAGTTTGCATGTCAAGAGCCAAATTTAGACTAGAAGCTGTGGATCTAATTATTGTAATTAGGTGTCTAATTATTGTTTGCATGAGATCTATTTAAGAGACTCATTGGTTGTATTGTAAAAGTGTGCTAGAAAGCCATTGAGCTTTTAGAGAGAGCTAGTGTAGCTCCTCCTAGTTCCAAAGGGGTGCTGAGAGTGTATGATCAGGGAGAGTTGCAAGGTCTGCAAGGTCTAGGAGCTGATCCACTGGGGTACTGGTTGAAGAATCATAAGGACTTGGTGAGGCAAGGACAAGGGTTCTTCAGGGGTGTAGAGATATCTACATGGTGAGTAAGGTCTAGTGATTTGCAAGTATCAGGAGAGAGCAGGAGATCTACTTGGAGTATGATTGTGTACTTGGTGTACTGGCAGTGTGTTACTGACTGGTTGGAGAGGTGAACATCAATTCTATATTTGAGTTGACTGTTGGGACTGAGAGAGAGAGGGAAGAAGGTCTTGAGGTGTGGTGAACCTTTGAGGTGGAAGAAGAAGTGGCATCTTCTTTATTGTATTTTCTTATAAGTATTTAATACAATTATGTATTGTCTCCCAAATCCTGTGTTGTTTCATATTTCTAGTTACTTATTGATTCTGGTATAATTTTGTGTTTAGTTTCTAATACAAGAAGTAATCATATGTGCTCTAATTGAGGAGCAAGATCCTGACAAGTTGGTATCAAAGCTTTTGGTTGGGTTACTAACAGGTGGTTCAGATCTGGTAGTGTTTGTTGATTACAGGTTACTCACAGGGGTTTCTGATTTAGTGGGAGTATAGCAATGGCAGAAGGAAGTAAGCTACGAATGGAGATACTAAATAGCACGAATGGTCTGATTGATGGAAAGAAAGAGTAGGGAAATAAAGATTGTTGGTTGGTAGCAGATCAGCAGGGAGGAGCAGATGTTGCAGGGGATGTTGCACAGGATGTTCTGGATAAAGTGGAATCTTGGTTCACAGATTCTTTTGCCTCTTTCCATGCAGTTCAAAATAGAGCATCTTTTCATGGGTATGTCTTTGGAGACTTTGGAGAGATTTATTTAGGAGCTGGAGAGCCTTGTCAAATGATTGGCAAAGGGGAAGTGAAGCTGAAATTGCAGACATATAACACACAGGTGTTGAAGGAGGTCATGCAGGTACTAGTCTTGGAGATGAGTCTAATTTCTTTAGGAAAGTTAGGTGATGGGAGATGCATTGTAACTCTCACAGTGGATGCACTTGAATTAGATGGTGGTAAGAAAGTAGGTATCCTTTATCTATCTACTTATACTGCTAATTCACCTTCTGTTGCAGAGATGTGGCTTCATAGGCTTAGTCACATATGTAGAATGAGAATGAAGGTTTTGAAGCGAAAGTCAGATGTCTTTGACAAGCTAAAGAACTGGAAAGCCTTGGTGTTCATGGAGGAGATGATGGATAGAGATCAGGTGAGGAAACTGAATTATTCTGAGCAGAGCAAGGTTGATTTGATCAAGATTTTGATCCATGGAGAGCTCGCAGGTAAAAAGTTATCACTCACAGATGAACACATGTACCGGCATCGGTCAGACAGTAACCAACGTCGGCAATAGGAAGACCGATGTTGGCCATGAAGGAACTAACGTTGGTAGACGAGACATCAGCGTCAGCTAGGGAGATGATGTCGACAGTCAGGGTCAGTGTAGGGACCTGACATAGGTTGGGAACAGACTGGGAGATGGCCGAGATCGGTCACTGGAATAGATATTGGGAAGACAGCAAGCTGTCAACAAGTCTCAAACGCTCAAGTCAAGGTTAAAAAGGGTAAGTGGACCTCATATTATTGTTCACCTTCTTTATATTGCTTATTGATGGTCAAGAACCAAGAAGATGTGAAGAGGCAATGCAAGTAGAATCCAGATACAGTGGGAGCTTGGCATGGATGAGGAGTGTGAGTCCTTGGAGAAGAACCAAATAGGTATTTGTTGGTAGAGTTATCAGCTGGAAGAAAGCACTGAGAAATGGATGGATTCCCATAGTTAAAGAAGAGAGTGGATGGATACGTGAGACGGAAGGCCAAGGTATATGGTCTTGAGGAAGCTGCAGGACAGTGGTACAGGTTTTGACAGGTGGATGACAAAGCAGGGCTTCAGTCAATGTCAGTGTAACTATTGTGTTTGTTCTTACCAAGTGGATGATGAGTCATGACATTATCTTGTTACTGTATGTGGATGGTTTGCTATCAAATTTGTACATACAGGGTTTTGCTGAGCTAAGGGTAAGGTTAGTTCATAGGTATGTCAGGAAGAATTTGGAGCAGCAAAATTATTTGGCATAAGAGACATGGAGATTTTTGTCTCCAGTGGGAGCTGATGTAAAGACGGTGTTGGCAAGGTTTAGGATGTAGAATTGGTAAGCACACCAAGGGCTGGACAGTTCAAGCGGAGCTTAGAACAGTGTTTGAAATCACATGAGGTCTAGTGTAGACCTGAGTTTTCCCAATCAGTGGGAGTTGTCAGAGAGTTTGGAGCCAATTCGGGGAAGGTAGATTCTTAGATATCTAAGAGGGACCAGCAGTAGGTCAACATGTGATGCAGGGTCAAGGTCTTCACTACATGGATTTGTAGGTTCGGATGTGGCAAGTTACTTGGATGACAGGAAAGGCATCACAGGGTGTGTGATGGTTGGTCTTCAGGGTTGAGCTTGAAGAGGGATACAAGCCAGGAAACATATTAGACAGGGTACAAATACATGTGCAGGTGCATCTGTTTATCTCCAAGTGGGAGATTGTTAGGTTGTGGAGATAAAAGCTTCACTAGGATTTGAACAGGAGGAGTTAGGGAGGTTGCAGAGTGTTTGCTGAGTGTTACAGTCACCGGCATCGGTCAGGACAACCAACATCGGTAAGGTACAGACAGAAGGAAACCGATGTCGGTCTTAGATCGGCCAGTGTCGACACCCCCAGGCAAATAGGGATCGACGTCAATCACTTATGTGGTTTGGACTATGAATGTTACGGGCAGTTAGCTAACGAACCAAGTGTTTGCATGTCAAGAGCCAAATTTAGACTAGAAGCTGCAGATCTAATTATTGTAATTAGGTGTATAATTATTATTTGCATGAGATCTATTTAAGAGACTCATTGGTTGTATTGTAAAAGTGTGCTAGAAAGCCATTGAGCTTTTAGAGAGAGCTAGTGTAGCTCCTCCTAGTTCCAAAGGGGTGTTGAGAGTGTATGATCAGGGAGAGTTACAGGGTCTGCAAGGTCTAGGAGCTGATCCACTGGGGTACTGGTTGAATAATCATAAGGACTTGGTGAGGCAAGGACAAAGGTTCTTCAGGGGTTTAGAGATATCTACATGGTGAGTAAGGTCTAGTGATTTGTAGGTAGCAGCAGAGAGCAAGAGCTCTACTTGGAGTACGGTTGTGTACTTGGTGTACTGGTAGCGTGTTACTGACTGGTTGGAGAGGTGAACATCAATTCTATATTTGAGTTGATTTTTGGGACTGAGAGAGAGAGGGAAGAAGGTCTTGAGGCATGGCAAACCTTTGAGGTGGAAGAAGAAGTGGCATCTTCTTTATTGTATTTTCTTCTAAGTATTTAATACAATTGTGTATTGTCTCTCAAATCCTGTGTCGTTTCATATTTCTAGTTACTTATTGATTCTGGTATAATTCTGTGTTTAGTTGCTAATAAAAGAAGTAATCATATGTGCTCTAATTGAGGAGCAAGATCCTGACAAGTTGGTATCAGAGCTTTTGGTTGGGTTACTAACAGGTGGTTCAGATCTGGTAGTGTTTGTTGATTACAGGTTACTCACAGGGGTTTTTGATTGAGTGGGAGTATAGCAATGGCAAAAGGAAGAAAGCTACGAATGGAGAAACTGAATAGCATGAATGGCCCAATTGATGGAAAGAAAGATCAGGGAAATAAAGATTGTTGGTTGGTAGCAAATCAGCAGGGAGGAGCAGATGTTGCAGGGGATGTTGCACAGGATGTTTTGGATAAAGTAGAATCTTGGCTCACATATTATTTTGCCTCTTTCCATGCAATTTGAAATAGAGCATCTTTTCATGGGTATGTCTTTGGAGACTTTGAAGAGATTTATTTAGGAGCTGGAGAGCCTTGTCAAATGATTGGCAAAGGGGAAGTGAAGCTGAAATTGCAGACGGATAACACACAAGTGTTGAAGGAGGTCATGCAGGTACCAGTCTTAGAGATGAGTCTAATTTTTTTAGGAAAGTTAGGTGATGGGAGATGCACTGTAACTCTCACAGGAGATGCACTTGAATTAGATGGTGGTAAGAAAGTAGGTATCCTTTATCTATCTACTTATATTGCGGATTCACCTTCTGTTGTAGAGATGTGGCTTCATAGGCTTAGTCACATATGTAGAAGGAGAATGCAAGTTTTGAAGCAGAAGTTAGATGTCTTTGACAAGCTAAAGAACTAGAAAGCCTTGGTGTTCATGGAGGAGATGACAGACAGAGATCAAGTGAGGGAACTAAATTATTCTGAGCAGAGCAAGGTTGATTTGATCAAGATTTTGATCCATGGAGAGCTCGTGGGTAAAAAGTTATCACTCACAGATGAACATAGGTACCGGTGTCGGTCAGACAGTAACCTACGTCGGCAACAAGAAGACTAACATCGGTCATTTAGGAACTAATTTCGGCAGATGAGACACTGGCATCGGCCAGGGAGATGATGTCGGTAGTCAGGGTCAGTGCAGGGAACCGACATCGGTCGGGAGCAGACAATGAGATGGCCGAGATAAGTCACTGGAATGGATATTGGGCAGACAGCAAGCTGTCAACAAGTCTTAAATGCTCATGTCGAGATCAAAAAGGGTAAGTGAACCTCATATTTGTTGTTCACCTTCTTTATATTGCTTATTGATGGTCAAGAACTAGGAAGATGTGAAGGGGCAATGCAGGTAGAATCCAGATACAGTGGGAGCTTGGCATGGATGAAGAATGTGAGTCCTTGGAGAAGAACCAAACAAGTATTTGTTGGTAGAGTTGTCAACTAGAAGAAAGCACTGAGAAATGGATGGATTCCCATAGTTAAAGAAGAGAGTGGATGGATACGTGAGATGGAAGGCCAAGGTATATGGTCTTGAGGAAGCTGCAGGATAGTGGTACAGGTTTTGACAGGTGGATGACAAAGCAGGGATTCAGTTAATGCTAGTGTAACTATTGTGTTTGTTCTTACCAGGTGGATGATGAGTCATGACATTATCATATTACTGTATGTGGATGGTTTGCTAGCAAATTTATACATACAGGGTTTTGCTGAGCTAAGGGCAAGGTTAGTTCAGAGGTATGTCAGGAAGAATTTGGAGCAGCAAAATTCTTTGGCATAAGAAACATGGAGATTTTTGTCTCCAGTGGGAGCTGATGTGAAGACGGTGTTGGTGAGGTTCAGGATGCAGAATCGATAAGCACACCAAGGGCTAGATAGTTCAAGCGGAGCTTAGAACAGTGTTTGAAATCACATGAGGTCTAGTGTAGACCTGAGTTTTCCTAATCAGTGGGAGTTGTCAGAGAGTTTGGAGCCAATTCGGGGAAGGTAGATTCTTAGATATTTGAGAGGGACCAGCAGCAGGTCGACATGCGATGCAGGGTCAAGGTCTTCACTACATGGATTTGTAGGTTCGGATGTGGCAGGTTACTTGGATGACAGGAAAGGCATCACAGGGTGTGTGATGGTTGGTCTTCAGGGTTGAGCTTGAAGAGGGATACAAGCCAAGAAACATATTAGACAGGGTACAGATACATGTATAGGTGTAGATGTTTATCTCCAAGTGGGAGATTGTTATGTTGTGGAGCTAAAAGCTTCACTAGGATGTGAACAGGAGGAGTTAGGGAGGTTGCAGAGTGTTTGCTGAGTGTTACAGTCACCGGCGTCGGTCAGGACAACTGACGTCGGTAGGGTACAGATAGAAGGAAACTGACGTCGGTCTTAGATCGGCCAGCGTCAACACCCCCAGGCAAATAGGAACCGACGTTGGTCACCTGTGTGGTTCAGACTGCGAATGTTACGGGTAGTTAGCTAACGAACCAAGTGTTTGCATGTCAAGAGCCAAAATTAGACTAGAATCTATGGATCTAATTATTGTAATTAGGTGTCTAATTATTGTTTGCATGAGATCTATTTAAGAGACTCATTGGTTGTATTGTAAAAGTGTGTTAGAAATCCATTGAGCTTTTAGAGAGAGCTAGTGTAGCCCCTCCTAGTTCCAAAGGGGTGTTGAGAGTATATGATCAGGGAGAGTTGCAGGGTTTGCAAGGTCTAGGAGCTGATCCACTGGGGTACTGGTTGAAGAATCATAAGGACTTGGTGAGGAAAGGACAAGGGTTCTTTAGTGGTGTAGAGATATCTACATGGTGAGTAAGGTCTAGTGATTTGCAGGTAGCAGCAGAGAGCAGGAGATCTACTTGGATTACAATTGTGTACTTGGTGTATTGGCAGCATGTTACTGACTGGTTGGAGAGGTGAACATCAATTCTATATTTGAGTTGATTTTTGGGACTGAGAGAGAGAGGGAAGAAGGTCTTGAGGCGTGGCGAACCTTTGAGGTGGAAGAAGAAGTGGCATCTTCTTTATTGTATTTTCTTCTAAGTATTTAATACAATTGTGTATTGTCTCTCAAATCTTGTGTTGTTTCATATTTCTAGTTACTTATTGATTCTGGTATAATTCCGTGTTTAGTTGCTAATACAAGAAGTAATCATATGTGCTCTAATTGAGGAGCAAGATCCTGACAGATATTATAAAATATGTGTTACTAAGGAGAGATAATAAATTATATAGTATCATGCTTTATTTTAAGACAGTTTAATTCAACACATTTTGTTACATGGACACACACACACACACACACACACACACACACACACACACACACACACACACACACACACACACACACACACACACACACACACACACACACACACACACACACAAGCATGCACATACACATAATTTAATAAATACATGTAACTATTACTTCCATAGATTGGATTGTTAAATATATAAAAAAACCATCTATGGTATCCATGTTAGGGTTTACTTATGTAAATAAGGGGAAATTAGATATTAAATGTAAAATCAAAATCTAATAGAGGATAATTATAAAATCATAAGAAAAAATTGAAACCTAATATAACAAGAAACATAGGGTTTTTAGTACTTAACTCAATGATTAGGTTCACCAGAATGTTTTACTTATTTTACACCCAAGGGATATCAAATAATGCAAAATACACATTAATCAAAATATATAAAATATGGAAATAAATTTACTAATATGAATTGAAATTGATAAATAGATATTTTAATGTTTTTATATATAATTGAAAAAGAAAGAGTGGAGTAATATACTAAGCTGATTTTTATTTTGTTTCTTTCATAGAATGTGTCTTTGTACTTGTAAATTTTTTGTAACATATTCATTAGCTACTCACACTAGAAATAGAGGTTGAAAAACTCTCTTTATGTTTTGGGAAGAGTTTGACCCCTACATTAGCTGACACTATTTAATTATTAATGATAATGTCTTTGTTTATGTTATACGTTTGTATTTCCTAAGATCCCTGCACCTTTATGTGAAAATGGTTATTGTGTGTACACATGCCTTAGGCATTTTGTGATAATGTATATTTTACTTCTCTTTTGTCCAAACCCTATTTTTCTTTGCATTAAAAAATTCCCTTCAAAAATTGGTTAGTATTTTGGGTTGGACAACCCCAACCACTCCCCAATAAATGGATGAGCATTGACTATGTTTTAATGCTTTGAATAGGGCTCAAACTACACATAGTTCTCCCACTTGTGTGTGTGTAACATCTTGAAAATTTATAATTCAATGTAATGTTTTGGTATTCAACATTTTACATTATGAAATTATGTCTTTGTGTATTTAGACTTAGATTTATGGAATCCTCTAGGGATAATCCTTGAAGTTTTTAGACATATGTATGCCTTTTTTATTGTCTAAAGAGAATGATACTAAATTCCTCAAATTTAGAAGTCATGAAAAAGTGATTATTTTTTTATTTGATAAGGTTAACCCAAGTTTTATAGGGAATTAAAACCATAAAAAGTGAGATAAATATTTATAACCAGGCCCCAAATGGTTAAACGAGTGAAAGAGAAAGGCTAACAATAAAAAATGAGAATGAACACAGAAAAAAACATGCTAATTAGGGGGAACCTCATGGGTGCCATCTTAAATATAATTATCCTTTACTGAGATGCTAGACTTATCTTTCAAATCCTTTACTTTGGTATAATTCCTGGGACCCTCAGCTTGTTCACCTAGGAAAATCATCCTTGAGCGCTTCATGCCTTTCACCTGGGGGAAGGGATGCTTTAAGGGGACTAGGGGGCATTTAGGAATCTTAGGGGATTTAAAGACCAAGGAAAGGGGAGGGGGTTTGGTAGACTACACCAACATTTATACTATAGCCTTCGCCACTTAGTGGAGCATGTTCCAATCTTGAATCAATTTAGCCAAACTGATACCCACCTACTAGACCTTTACATTGACGTTTGTTAGCATTTTTTTTATCATTATATAATATTACAATGGTCTTTCAATTTTTATCCTATATGAAAGGAGTACCAAAATTAATGGGCTTGGGTTTAGGGATGATCAACATTTTGAGGGGAAGGTCATCAAGAGGGGATTTGGATATACTATTATGAGGGGAGAGTTCAAGGGTAGGGGGGATCTCACATAAGGATCCTCCTCTGAGGGGTCCTCCGAGGAGTCCTCCTCAGAGGATGATCCTTTTGGGGGGATGTTTTTTATCAAGAATGGTTTGGCCATGTTTCACCAGTAGAAGGATGAGGCCTTGGTGTAAGATTGGGTTAGCATCACTTACCTAGTGAAGGACTATGCTTTCCAAGTATTTTAGGAGAAAATAGGGAAGCTTGATCTTAAAATCGATGAAATGATTTTTTGTCCTTGAAAAATGATTCCTCATTTTTCAGACAACATATGACTATTTTGGTCCTACATGACCAAAATTGTCCAACCCCTTTCCAAAAATTTGTTCTAAAACATTCAATTTCGTCATTTTCTCAACTTTTTGGTAAAAGGATTAGCAGGTTCAACCAGTTCAAAGGGTTTATCAGCAAGCATCAAAACAAGGATTAAACCTTGTGAACCTTTTCAATTCAATGGGTTTAATGGGTTCAAGGGTTCAATGATCATCAACATGAGTTATGCGCATATGTCAAAGGTTTAAAGTTCAACCATTTAAAGGATCCACGGCCGCGAGAACTTAACGAGGCTCAAAAACTTGAACCGTTGAACCTTAAACCATTTTTTGGTTCATCAGTTCAATGGGTTCAATGTTTAATCAGTTTAATGTTTAATGGGTTCAACGTTCAATCAGTTCAATACACGAGTTCAAGATTTCAAAGGTTGCCTCAATTAAGGAAGGATGCATATAAAAGAAAGAGTCAGGTGGATGCTTCCAAGTGTCATCGGCTGAGCCCCTTTATGCTTTATTTTAGAGAAGTGGAAAAAGGTGCCACATGTCCCTTTTTGAAAACTCATCAAAACCTGTCACATGTCTGCATCCGTGTGATTGCTAAAAATATTCAGATCATGCCACATGTTAGTGTTGTAACTCATCAGAACATGACACGTGTTAGCTTTCACTTCTCTGAGTTCCTTATAAGCTGTAAGGTCCCTTTTGGTAAAGCTTCTTCCTAAGTTCTATGGAGGGTGACAAGTGGCAATCATGGAAGGCTTCACTTTGTGTTCCTAAGAGCAATAGACCGTGCCAGGTGTCCCATGCAGAGAGTGGTAGAGACTGACAAGTGTCATCATTTGCAAGAGCCTGACTGAGCCCCAAGCATTTTTATGGTTTTGCAAAGGCCTGAGGAGGTAGATGCTACCAAGTGTCAATAGTAGAAGATGCCATGTGTCTCTATTTCAAAAGTGGTGGAAGCTGCCACATGTCATAAAAGAGGGTAGACACCTTTGTGGAGGGACACTCAACATTCAAAAGTGGACCTTTTTCAAGACCCCGAAGGGTAAGTTCCCTTTGGTAAAGGTTTGAGCCTCAAAGTGTAGTGGATGGTGCCAAGTGTCACATGCCGAGATGTAGTTTCAAATGAAGCATCATGGAGTGGAACCCACCACGTGTCCCAACCCAGTACAGTGGAAGCTACCACGTGTCTACATCTGTGCCCCCCTCAGCCTCCAACAATTTTAAATATTATTCTAATAAGCTTATTTCAAAATAGTGGATGCCACCATGTGTCCTCACCCACATCACAACATGATCATAGGCCTGTGGATGTCAAATTTAAAGTGTCTGGCTAGCCATTAACCTTCAATAGGGGAAAGACCTGCGAATGCCAAATCGGCTGCATTTAAGTGTCTATTGATTTTTGTGGACTCAAAAGATGAACCTAGATGCATTTAAAAAAGCCTAAGGCCAAGATCAAGAGAAGGAAGAGACAGAGAGGGAAACTCAGTAGGAGTTACTGCCAGTAGGTGAAGCAGTTCACCAAGTAGATATTTGGGGTCTGCTAACATAAAAAGCACTGTCTGCTTGTCCCCTTAGAGGTAAAGGCAGAGTATATAGTTACATGATTAAGCAGGTGAATGAATGAGTGATTCAAGCTAAGGAGGAGGCACTAGAGATGAATCAACATGCCATAGTTAAGGTAGTCACCCTGCTCTAGCATGGCCCTTCTTGACAAAACCAAGAATGCATCTAAGGCATTGAATGCACCAAATGGGTCACTTCATTGGGAGAAAGTGCCAAGCCTCTTTCTGGCCTCTATATATTGTAATTTCTTGTGTCATTTTAGAGGAGACCTTTTTTATTATCAGAAGCAAAACACTACCCAAATTAAAAGGCATTACTGAGACTTTGAGCTCAGATTGTAATTCATATTATTTTATCTAAATGAGAAAATAAGTTACTTGCAAACTTTGTGTTGTTATAGCTTGTGTTATCTTAGGTGATTATTCATATGTCTATTTCCTAGGAGCTTTCTTGGTCATTTGATTTAACAAGCAGAACTAGTGGAGGTGATAAGGAAGGTGTCCTGAAGGCCAACTGTGGGACGATGTTGTGCCCCCATAAGTACCTTTAGTGTGCTTTCATTTTCCTTTCCTGTGTAAAGAGCCTTGGGATGATGTGGTGCCCCCATTGTTATTTATTTTTATCTCTCGGGTTGTTGGTCACTCAGCACTTCCGTTACCGGTTACTTGCTACCTAAAATATTCTTGCTACCTGTTGAAGAACACTTTTGAAATAAGAGAAGTGCCTTCTGTCATTGCACTGGGATTTCTACTATTTAGGAAGGAATCTGGCTCTTGGCTGAAAGTTGCTTCTGAAAGAAGAGAAGTACCTTCTCCATCACCCAATATTTCTTCCTTGTTTATCAGGATCATCTCTGAAAAAAGAGAGATGGATGGTTTATCCTACCCCTGTGTCTTACTTTTTACTTATATATATATATAGTATATAACCACCACATATTTAATAGGGAACCTCCCCTTGATGAGAGGAGAGATTTATCCCCTTGTGATGCAGTAAAACTGCACACCTAAATGACCAATCTCCCTATGTTGTGGTGATAGGAACTATTTTGAATGCCAGTTAGCTGGTTGACAAAATATTCACCCAACAATTTTTGGTGACTCTGCTGGGGAAGGACAAGCAGTTTGAATCCTCAAGCTTCAAACTGAAGTGTGACCAGTCCTTTTCCATTTTTGATTCACAATTTGGCAACCCCATGCTATACTAAAATCTAGAGAGCTCAAAGTGTTGTTGATCTTGTCTTTGAGTTGGCACAACAAAGAGATTTTGACTTGATTTCTCCCCAACCTCAATTTTAATGATCTAGGAGTGTCCCTCCTACCCGTACCAGGGCACCAACACAAGGTAGAGCTACTTTTCCTGTGGTTAGTAGAGCCTTGCCTATCCAAATTATACCTAGATTTATTATCCCCACTTTCAATAATCCTATCATGGCAGCTCGAGGCCCCTGGGGTAACTCTTTTGGCCCGCTTAATTTAACTCCACCCCTACATGAACTTCCATGAAGCTCGAGAAATAATTTCTCCAAATTCTTTAGGGATGGAAAAGTCCATCCTAATGAACACATTGCTACCTTCAGCATAGCCTATGGGGTGAAAGGCGTAGAATTTGAGGACGTGGCAATTAGGCTTTTCATGGAAACACTTCAAGGTGCTGCTACAGACTAGTTTTACCACCTGCAAGCCCAATTAGTAACTAATTGGGACACACTCAAAGCCAAATTTGAGGCCAAATTCAAGCCTACATAGGATGTACACACCTTTTTGGCCCAGCTCATGCAAATGAAGGAGCCCTAAGAGCCTATGAGGGATTTCATAGCAAAGTTTGATAAGTTGAGGAACTAGATTCCTGCTATTACTCAGTTGACCCCTAAAAACCTCAAATGCTTCTTTATTAACTCACAACTACCTGAAGTGAGTTTCTTGCTAAGAATAGTTGGTCACATAGATCTCAAAGCTACTCAGGATTTGGCTATCGAAGTCGAAGATGACCTTATCTTAGTAGGAAAGATAAAGAGGGACCCAAATAGAGGTAAATTTTCTTCTTCTTCAAAATATTCCCCTTCCACCACCACTGATCCTATGATGTATAAGCTAGCAAATGAAGTGCTAGCTCTCAAAAGGCAAGTGGCGCAAGGAATGTCATCTACTCCTGCATACAAATATATACCCAAGAGGACATTTTAGAATCAAGTGTACCAAGGCAATGCTACTAGGAATCAAGGATAGCAAAATCACCTTCTTCCTTCATAGAGGAATCTCGCCCTTGAAGCACCTCCAACTGACTCAATAGTTGGATAGCTTGAAGCTAAATCAGACTTCTCATCCCAGCCTGAGTTGAATCCTAAAGATGACACTAATCTCTTCATTGAGGAAGAAGAAAAATTAGCTGGCGACCCCCATATTGGTTTCCTGAACTATCAGGATGAACCCAAGAGTAAAGGCAATGTGGCTGAAGGGTCATATGTTGTATTCACCTGGTCCAAGAATCAATCAACTCAATAAGTTGATAAAGAGAAAGTAGAGGAGCAACCTCAACCAGTAATTTCAATTACTAATCGGGGATCCACTCTCCTTTTCTAGCCAAAAGGCCTGGTGATTGCAAGAAAGGTAAGTACCCCAAATTCTCCTATGCCTTTTACTTTAAACTCGTAGTCCAGTTCTTCCCCCCCTAAAACTCAAAAATATGAGCTCTCATCCTCCATACCTAGTTCATTTCCAACATTTGACATAATTGATCATATTAAGAAAACCAAGATTCAAATGTCTAAATTTGAATTTCTACAGTCCCATCTTAAACAATTAGATAAATTGGTTTAGCGTGTTAAAAACCAGAACATATTTGTTGAACAAGCTGACTCATGATCCCCCCAAGGATGCATCCACCAAGAATAATCTTGTCATTTCTCCTACCGCTCCTATTAGGACTGAACCTTTTTATGTCGCATTGATAATAAATGAATGGCAATTGAATAATTGCATTATTGACTCTGGAGCTTTAGACAATGTCATGCCTGCTAAAGTAGCCAAATCCCTTGATCTCACACTGACCAAGATGTTTGGTAGGTGCTTCTCCATGGAGAATAAATAAGTGCCACTGCTAGGGTAAATAAAAGATGCCCAATTTGCCTTAGCTACCTTTCTAGACAAAAGAATCAAGATGATTGTCTTGGTAGCAGACGTCCCAGCATCATATGGTATCCTTCTTGGGAAATTTTTTTGCAAGGATGTTGGTGGTGAATTGAGCATGGATTTATCAGAGGTAAGGATTCCAGTCAAAGGTGTCATGAAGAGGTTGCTTCCTGAAAAGGAAGCAAAATACGTAGTTACCCTGACCTCAATACATGAAGCTCAAATCTTGTTCGAGTCTTCAAGCTTGGGTAACTAATTTCTATCCACGGATGAAGTTCATGAGGCATATAATGAAGCTCCTATAGGTGATAACCTAGAAATGTAGTCAGGTGGAACAGCAGAAGAATTGGCTGAGCCTAATGCAAGTGTGAAAGAATCCCCTCAAAATAAAGAACCCCAAGGAAAATCAGTATCAAATGAGGTATGGATTCTTAAATTTGATGGCAGTTGCTCCTTCACCAGTTCAGAAGCCAGGGTTGTGTTAATATCTCCTCAAGGAGATATTTTTCCTTCATCTTATAAATTGTAATTTAGCAACACCAATAACACAATCGAGTATGAATCTCTATTATTGGGATTAAAAGCTACTAGGGACAAAGGCATCAAGCTCCTTCATGCTAAAGGAGATGCTGAACTAGTGGTTTGTCAGGAGAGAAACCTATATCAAACTAAGAATGAAATATTGTGCCACTACCATAATCTAGACTGGCATCAACTCGAAAACTTTGATGCTTTTAGCATCTCTGTAGTTCCCAGAGAATTCAATGATCAGGCTAATGCACTAGCTATTTCAGCCACCCTCTTGATCCCCCACCTAGACTTCAAAGGAGATAGGTACATTGTTGAGATGGTCTTTAGACCAAGCATGCCTGATAATGCTAATCATTGGCAGGTATTTGATAATGATGATTAAATCATTGCCTTCCTAGAGTAAAAGGACAGCTTTAAATGGCTACATTTTGAAGGCAGTGAACCTCAAGAGCCTGAACTGACTCTTGAATCGATTTCAAGCATAGGTGAGGAGTTCTTGCACCTGAAAGGGAATAAAATTCCTAAAGGCCTTGTTTCCCTTGAGAATCTATTTGATAAGCATGATAGATTCATCAAACAGTAGCAAATGGATTCAAGCTCCTCCCAGGAGTTTGATCAAGTAAATCTGGGAACCAAGGTAGACCCCAAGATGGTGAACATTGGGAAGTGATATACTCCTGAAGAACATTTCAAGTTCACCACTTTGCTTAACGAATACATGGATGTCCTAGCATACTCCTATGATGACTTGAAATCACTCTGTCCTAATGAAATCTAACACAACATTCCTCTCAAGGCTGATTCAACACCTTACAAGCAAAAGTCCTAGCATTATAATCTAAAAATATCAGGTACTATTTTGTTGGAGATTCAAAAAATGCTAAATGCTAGGATAATCTTCCCAATCCATCATTCCACCTGGATTGCCAATATAGTGCCTGTAAGGAAGAAGAATGGTAAAATTTGCCTTTGTGTGGATTTTAAAAATTTGAATCAGGCATCCTTAAAGGATAATTATCGTTTGCCAATCATGGATTAAGTGCTACAGATAGTGACAGGCTCGGAGATGTTATCAATGCTAGATGGATTCTCAAGATATAATCAAGTCAAAGTTGGTGAAGCAGACCAGCATAAGACTGCTTTCACCACACCTTGGGGCACGTTTGCATATAAAATGATGCCTTTTGGCTTGATAAATGCTGGCACCACCTTCCAAAGAGCAATGAACCTTTCCTTCAAGGATGAGATGGGTAAGTTCATCATAGTTTATCTTGATGACTTGACTGTCTTCTCTAAGCATTGCCCAGATCATGTGAGTCATTTGCATCAAGTGCTGGAACGTTGCCGCCAGAATGGCATTTCCTTGAACCCCAAGAAGTCAATTTTTGGAGTAACAGAGGGGAAACTTCTCGAACACATTATGTCCAAAGGAGGCATAAATATTGACTTAGATAGAGTCAAGTCTATCCAAGAACTTTCCTTCCCCACAAGCAAGACTGATATTCACTCTTTCTTTGGGAAGGTAAATTTTTTACAGAGGTTCATCCCTGAGTTTGCTGAGAAGACTAGGCACATTGTAAACATGATGAAAGGAAAAGCCACCTTTAGTTGGACTGAAGAAGGCAAGTCAGCCTTTGAGGATGTCAAGACTACCATTGTCCATGCTCCAATTCTGGTCTGCCCAGACTATAGCGAAGAGTTCACTATTTACAGCTATGCTTCAGAACATACGCTTTGAGCAATTTTGGTTCAATAGAATAAAGAAGGTATGAAATCTCTCATTTCCTTCATGATATGTCCTCTCAAATATCATGAGCTAAAGTCTTCAAATATGGAGAAGCACACTTATGCAGTGGTGAAGGCTGTGAAACATTTTCATTTATACATCCTCAATTCTCAAGTTACTGCCTTAGTCCCTGACACTACAATGAAATCTATACTGACTCAACAGGAGTTTGGGATGAAAAGAGGCAATTAGGTTACAAAAATCTAGGAGTTTGATCTAATCATAAAGCTAATGTAGCTGGTGCATGGCAAGGGGCTATGCCAACTGATTATTGATAACAACCCAGGCGGAACGGAGCATGAAGAGCCAGAAGTGGATGACTCACCTACAATCCTCTTTGTCTCCACCACAAATGAGTGGTATTTAGGTATTGCTCATTTCGTTATGGTGAATGTCCTGCAAACCTGTCTTATAAAGAAAGGAGGACAATCAAGCTGAAAGTCGCTAATTTTGTCCTCTAGGACAACGCCCTGTATAAGAGGCACCTTGATGGAACGTTCCTTCGCTGTGTGGACAAGGAGAAACAAAGCTAACTTCTAAAGTCCTTCCACAATTCGGCCTATGGAGGACATTTTTCTACCCTGGTGACTACCCATAAGATCCTACAAGCTAGGTACTATTGGCCAACTCTCTTTTGAGATGCATATAAGTGGGTCAGGAGATGTGAACTATGCCAGTAGTTTGTTGGAAGGCCCAAGCTAATTGCCTTGCCTCTCGAACCAATAGTCATAGAGGAGCCTTTCAAATAATGGGGAATTGACTTTATTGTTGTTGTGAACCCATTTTTAGGTGCTAGACATGATTATGTACTTACAGTAATAGACTACTTCACCAAATGGATGGAAGCAGTTCCAACCAAACATGCTACTTCAAAAGTAGTATGCAATTTCTTTAAGGAAAACATCATGTCCAGATTTGGGGTCCCAATCAAAATTATCACTGACAATGTAACCTACTTCACTTCCCAAGAGATTATTCAATTCTACTTCTACTACGGAATTACACTCTCCCATTCCTCTGATTACTTCCCACAAGGGAATGGACAGGCTGAGTCAAGCAATAAAAACTTGGTGACTATCATCAAGAAGCTAGTGGACGACAACCAAAGGACTTGGCATAAGGCATTGGTTGAAGCTCTATGGGTGGATATAATTACACCAAAAAGAGCAATTGGTATGTCTCCCTTCCAACTTATTTATGGTGTAAATGCTGAGATACCAATCACTTTGGAATCACCAGCATTGAAATTGGCTAAGGCGATTGAAGATCAAACGTATGAGAGCTCACTTGAGAAGAGGATCATGTGCCTTGCTGAGCTAAATGAGCAAAGAACTGCATTGGTGAACTTAATTTCCATCCATAAAAGTTTGGTGAAGAAGCTCTTCGATCAGAAAGCAAAGAATCATGATTTCCAAATTAGAGATCAAGTCCTGATGTGGGACAAGAGAAGAGAACCAAAGGGGATGCACGGAAAATTTGATTCCCTGTGGAGGGGCCCTTTTAATATTCATCAACTCAACAGTAAAAATAGTTTCCTATTGAAGTATCAATATGGCACTCTCTTTTCTCTACCTCATAATGGGCAACATCTAAAGCACTTCAACTCTTAAAGTATCAGATGAGTTCCCCTAAACATATGTATATTTGTATATTCTTTTGTTCTACTTTGTTCATTTCATTTTCATTTTTTGGAGCCTTTATATTTGGGTAGCATGACTCTGTATCCCAATGGCACACTTCAAGGCACTAGAGATTCTAGTTTCTACTCCCCTCAGCTATTATGAGTTGTCATCTGAAGGAAGTTCCCCTAACAGGAGCCAACTATTGTCCCTGAAAAATGATTCCTCATTTTTTAGACAACATATGACTATTTTGGTCCTGCATAGCCAAAATTTTCCCACCCCTTTCCAAAAATTTGTTTTGAAACATTCAATTTCATCATTTTCTCAACTTTTTGGTAAAAGGATTAGCAGGTTCAACCGGTTCAAAGGGTCTGTCGGCAAGCATCAAAATAAGGATTGAACCATCGAACCTTGTGAAATTTTTCAGTTCAATGGGTTCAATGGGTTCAAGGGTTCAATGACCATCAACAAGAGTTATGCACATATGTCAAAGGTTCAAAATTCAACCATTTAAAGGATCCATAGCCCCGAGCACTTAATGAGCCTCAAAAACTTGAACCGTTGAACCGTTGAACCTTGAACCATTTTTTGGTTCATCAGTTCAATGGGTTCAACATTTAATCAATTCAACATTCAACAAGTTCAACGTTTAATTGGTTCAATGCATGAGTTCAAGAGTTCAAAGGTTGCCTCAATTAAGGAAGGATGCGTGCAAAAGAAAGAGTCAAGCAGATGCTGCCAAGTGTCATCGACCAAGCCCCTTTATGCTTTATTTTGGAGAAGTGGTGGAAGGTGCCACGTGTCCCTTTTTGAAAACTCATCAAAAGCCACTATGTGTCTACATCTACATGATTGCTAAAAATATTTGGACCACGCCACATGTCGACATTGTAACTCAGTAGAATGCAACATGTGTAAGTGTTCACTTCTCAAAGTTCCTTATAAGCTGTAAGGTCCCTTTCGGTAAAGCTTCTTCCTAAGTTCCATAGAGGGCGAAAAGTGGCAATCACGAAAAGCTTCACTTTGTGTTCCAAAGAGCAGTGGACCATGCCACATGTCCAATGCAGAGAGCGATAAAGGATGACAAGTGTCATCATTTGTAAGAGCCCGACTGAGCCCCAAGCATTTATATCGTTTTACAAAGGCCTGAGGAGGCAGATGCTGCCAAGTGTCAACAACAAAAGATGCCACATGTCTCTATTTCAAAAGTGGCAGAAGCTACCACATGTCATAAAAGAGGGTAGACACCTTTGTGGAGGGACACTCGACATTCAAAAATGGACCTTTTTCAAGACCCCAAAGGGCAAGTTCCCTTTAGGAAAGGTTTGAGCCTCAAAGTGCAGTGGATGATGCCAGGTGTCACATGCTTAGATGCAATTTCAAATGAAGCTTCATGGAGCAGAACCCATCATGTGTCTTGACCCAATATAGTGGAAGCTACCATGTGTCTACATCTACACCCCACTTAGCCTCGAACAGTTTAAAATCTTATTCCAATAAGCTTATTTCAAAATAGCAGATGCCACCACATGTCCTCACTTGCATCACAGCATGATGACAGGCCCACAGACGTCAAATTTAAAGACACTGGCTAGCCATTAACCTTTAATAGGGGAAAGACCCATGAATGCTAAATTAGTTGCATTCAAGTGTCTGTTGATTTTTACAAACTCAAAAGATGAAACCAGATGCATTTGAAAAAGCCTAAGGCCAGGATCAAGAGAAGGAAGAGACAGAGAGGAAAAATGAACAAGAGTTACTGCCAGTAGGTGAAGCAGTTCACTAGGTAGATATTTGGGGTCTGCTAACATTGAAAGCACCATCTACTTGTCCCATTGGAGGTAAAGGTAGAGTAGATAGTTATGCAGCTAAGCAGGTGAATGAATGAGTGATTCAGGCTAAGGAGGAGGCACTAGAGATGAATTGACATGCCATAGTTAAGGGAGCTGCCCTGCTCTAGCATTACCCTTCCTAAAAAAACCAAGAATGCATCCAAGGAATTGAATGCACCGAATGGGTCACTTCATTAGGAGAAAGTGCCAAGCCTCCCTCTGGCCTCTATATATTGTAATCTCTTGTGTCATTTTAAAGGAGACCTTTTTGATTATCAGAATCAAAACTCTGCCCAAATTGAAAGGCATTACTAAGACTTTGAGCTCAGATTGTAATTCATATTATTTTATCTGAATGAGAAAACAAGTTATTTACAAACTTTGTGCTGTTATAGCTTGTGCTATCTTAGGTGATTGTTTGTATGTCTATTTCCTAGGAGCTTTCTTGTCCATTTGATTTAATAAGAACTAGTGGAGGTGATCAGGAAGGTGTCCTGAAGGCCAATTATGGGATGACGTTGTGCCCCCATAAGTACCTTCAGTGTGTTTGTATTTTCCTTTCCTGTGTAAAGAGCCTTGGGATGATGTGGTAACCCCATTGTTCTTCATTTTTCTCTCTCGGGTTGCTAGTCACTCAGCACCTCCGTTACCGATTACTTGCTACCTGAAAGATTCTCACTACTTTCTGAAGAACACTTCTGAAAGAAGAGAAGTGACTTCTATCATTGCACCAAGATTTCTACTATTTAGGAAGGAATCTGGCTCTTGGCTAAAAATTGCTTCTAAAAGAAGAGAAGTACCTTCCTCATCACCCAGGATTTCTTCCTTGTTTATTAGCATCATCTTTGAAAAAAGAGAGATGGATGGTTTATCCTACCCCTGTGTCTTACTTACTGCTTATATATATAGTATATAGCCACTATATATTTATTAGGGAACCTCCACTTGATGAGAGGAGAGATTTGTCCTCTTGTGATGCAGTAAACCTGCACACCTAGATAACCAATCTCCCTACGCTATGGTGATAGGAACTATTTTGAACGCCAGTTAGCTAGTTGACAAAATATTCACCCATCATGGTTGATAAACATGAAATGGTGTGAGAAAATCAAGGTGTACTTACCTTTTAGGGTCATGTACCTCATGACCTATAAGTAGACTGCAAGCCAATACTTGGGTAAGTCAGTGTGGGGAAATCCCTTCTTAGTTTGCATAGATTAATTAATTTGAAAGTATCGCTATAAGGATTCCTTCTTCTTGGATTTATCCTTGTATTATTTATCACCATTACATGCCATGCTTGTGACATCTCTTATAAACTCCTCAAAAAGATTTATGGAAATCCCCCTCATGGAAACCTTCCTTTTCATCCAAGTAGCTACAAATTCTTTGACCACCAGAAGATTATGTTTGGTGGCACACTCCATGTACTTAGTTAATATTCCATTCTTAAGCTTTTTCCACACCTTTTTTTTCTCTCAAACATCTTTTCAAGATATTAGCTCCAGTTGATCTCTGTCACTGCCTATGTTGTCTGGAGTTGTAGGGTTGGAAGGAGCGAGCTGAGGGTTCAGGATATTGGAGCGAGCTGACAAAGTGATTATAACCTTATGATTTATTTGTATTTATATATGACTCTTTTTAAATTTATTACTATAATCAATCAAATAAATGTGTTTGATGACTTATTGGAGACCAATTTGAAAAGGAAATGTTGAGTGTACCTAGACACTGCCAACAGAGGTAGACCCATATGGTAATTGACACTATCCAAGTATTACTAATTTTGTCCTAAAAATATAAAATAATTATATAATAAATGTAAAAAAATTGTTTATTATTTTAACATGTTCCTTTTTATACTAAGTTGATATTAAATATGTGTATCTGGAAACTAGAGGTGGCCAAGATAATAGATGGGTAGACAAAGAGAGAAAATGGATCAAGAGTCAAATGTATGTTCATGGTCCAAGTATGTTAGTTTTGATGTTTCCAAAGTTTATAATACCAAATTTAGGTGTCTACACATATATAAATGGAGTGAATAAATCCTAAAGTTTGATTTAAGAATATGTAGTGCTAAATTTATATACAAAACATTTATGGGTATAATCCTCCCATAGGTAAATATGTGTCATGCACACCAATGTATAATATATATTCAAGTGAATAATGCATATGAAAATCAATAAATGATAAGACTTAAATAGTTATTAGGACATGAATGCCCCTTCAACAAAATATTCACCCAATAATTTTTGGTGACTCCACTGGGGAAGGACAAGCAGTTTGAATCCTCAAGCGTCAAACTAAAGTGTGACCAGTCATTTTCCATTTTTGATTCACAATTTGGCAACCCCACGCTATACTAGAAGCCAGAGAGCTCAAGTTTTATTTATCTTGTCTTTGAGTTGGCACAACAAAGAGATTTTGACTTGATTTCTCCCCAACCTCAAGTTCAACGATATAAGAGTTTCCCTCCTACCCATACCAGGACACCAACACAAGGCAGAGCTACTTTTCTTGTGGTTAGCAGAGCCTTGCCTATCTAAATTATACCTAGATTTGTTATCCCTAATTTCAATAATCTTATCATGGCAGGTTGAGGCCCCTGGGGTAACTCTTTTGGCCCACTTAATTTAACTCCACCCCTACATGAACTTCCATGAAGCTTGAGAAACAATTTCCCCAAATTATTTAGGGATGGAAAAGTCCATCCTAATGAACATGTTGCTACCTTCAGCATAGTCTATGGCATGATAGGCATAAAATTTGAGGACGTGGCAGTTAGGCTTTTCATGGAAACACTTCAAGGTGTTGCTGCAGACTGGTTTTACCACTTGCAAGCCCAATGAGTAACTGATTGGGAGACACTCAAAGCCAAATTTGAAGCCAAATTCAAGCCTACAGAGGATGCACACACCTTTTTGGCCCAACACATGCAAATGAAGAAGAAGCCATAAGAGCTTATGAGGGATTTCATAGCAAAGTTTGATAAACTGAGGAACTAGATTCCTGCTATTGCTCAACCGACCCCTAAAAACCTCAAATGCTTTTTCATTAACTCACAACTGCCTGAAGTGAGTTTCCTGCTAAGAAGAGCTGGTCACATAGATCTCAAAGCTACTTAGGATCTAGCTACCAAAGTCAAAGACGACCTTATCTTAGCAGGAAAGATAAGGAGGGACCCAAATAGAGGTAAATCTTCTTCTTCTTTAGAATATTCCCCTTCCACCACCACTAATCCTATGATGTAGAAGCTAGAAAATGAAGTGCTAGCTCTCAAAAGGAAAGTGGCACAAGGAATGTCATCTACTCTTACATAAAAATATATACCCAAGAGGACATTTCAGAATCAGGTGTACCAAGGCAATGTTGCCAGGAATCAAGGAAAGCAAAATCACCTTCTTCCTTCATAGAGGAATCTCGCCCTCGAAGCACCTCTAACTGAATAAGCAGTTGGATATCTTGAAGTTAAATCAGACTTCTCATCCCAGCCTAAGTTGAATCTTAAGGATGACACTAATCTCTTAATTGAGGAAGAAGAAGAATTAGTTGGCAACTCCCATATTGGTTTCCTAAACTATTAGGATGAACCCAAGAGTAAAGGCAATGCGGCTGAGGGGTCATATGCTATATTCACCTGGTCCAAGAATCAATCAGCTCAACAAGCTAATAAAGAGAAAGCAGAGGAGCAACCTCAACCATTAGTTTCAATTTCTAAGTGGGGATCCACTCTCCCTTTCTAGCCAAAAGCCCTGGTGATTGCAAGAAAGGTAAGTACCCCAAGTCCCCCTACGCCTTTTACTTCAAACTCCTAGTCCAGTTCTTCCCCCCCTAAAACTCAAAAATATGAACTCTCATCCTCCATACCTATTTCACTTCCATCATTTGACATAATTGATCATATTAAGAAAACCAAGATTCAAATGTCTAAATTTGAATTCCTGTAGTCCCATCTTAAACAATTAGATAAATTGGTTCAATGTGTTGAAAACCAGAACGTCCCTATTAAACAAGTAGTTCCTAAAGTGACTCATGATCCCCCCAAAGATGCATCCATTAGGAATAATCTTGTCATTTCTCCTCCTACCACTCCTAGTAGGACTGAACCTTTTTATGTCTCATTGCTAATAAATGAATGGCAACTAAATAATTGCATTATTGACTCTGGAGCTTTAGACAATGGCATGCCTGCAAAAGTAGCCAAATCCCTTGATCTCACACTAACCAAGCCATTTGGTAGGTGTTTCTCCATGGAGAACAAACAAGTGCCACTACTGGGGCAAATAAAAGATGCCCAATTTGCCTTTGTTGCCTTTCCAGACAAAAGAATCAAGATGACTATCTTGGTAGCAGATGCCCCAGCATCATATGGTATCCTTCTTGGGTAGAATTTATGTAGGGATGTTGGTGGTGAATTGAGCATGGATTTATTAGAGGCAAAGATTCCAGTCAAAGGTGTCATGAAGAGGCTGCTTCCTAAAAAGGAAGCAAAATACATAGTTACCCATACCTCAGCACCTGAAGCTAAAATCATGTTTGAGTCTTCAGACCTGGGTAACTAATTTCTATCCACAAATGAAGTTCATGAGGCATCTGATGAAGCTCCTACATGTGATAACTTGGAAATGTAGTCAGGTGGAACAACAGAAAAATTGGTTGAGCCCAATGGAAGTGTGGAAGAATCCCCTCCTCAGAATAAAGAAGAACCCCAAGGAAAATCAGTATCAAATGAGGTATGGATTCTTGAATTTGATGGCAACTGCTCCTCCATCAATTCAAGAGTTGGGGTTGTGTTAATATCTCCTCAAGGAGATATTTTTCCTTCATCTTATAACTTGTAATTTAGCAACACCAATAACACAGTCGAGTATGAATCTATGTTACTGGGATTAAAAGCTGTTAGGTACAAAGGCATCAAGCTCCTTCATGCTAAAGGAGATGTTGAACTAGTGGTTTTTCAGGTGAGAAACCTATATCAAACCAAGAATGAAAGATTGTGCCACTACCATAATCTAGTCTGGGATCAACTTGAAAACTCTGTTGCTTTTATCATCTCTATAGTTCCCAGAGAATTCAATGATCGGGCTAATGCACTAGCTATTTCAGCCACCCTCTTGATCCCCCACCCAGACTTCAAAGGAGACAAGTACATTATTGAGATGGTCTTTAGACCAAGCATGCCTGATAATGCTAGTCATTGGCAGGTATTTGATAATGATGATCAAATCAATGCCTTCTTGGAGCAAAAGGACAACTTTAAATGGCTACATTTTGAAGGCAGTGAACCTCAAGAGCCTGAACCGACTCCTGAATCAATTTCAAGCACAGGTGAGGAGTTCTTGCAATTGAAAGGGTATAAAATTCCCAAAATCCTTGTTTCCTTTGAGAATATGTTTGATAAGCATGATAGATTCATCAAACAGTAGCAAATGGATTCAGGCTCCTCCCAGGAGTTTGATCAAGTAAATCTAGGAACCAAGGTAGACCCAAAGATGGTGAACATTGGGAAGTGTTATACTCTTGAATAACATTTCAAGTTCACCACTTTGCTTAATGAATACATGGATGTCGTAGCATACTCCTATGATGACTTGAAATCACTCCGTCCTAATGAAATTTGACACAACATTCCTCTCAAGGCTGATTCAACACCTTACAGGCAAAAGTCCCAGCATTATAATCTAAAAATATCAGGTACTATTTTGTTGGAGATTCAAAAAATGCTAAATGCCAGGATAATCTTTCCAATCCATCATTCCACCTGGATTGCCAATATAGTGCCTAAAAGGAAGAAGAATGGTAAAATTTGCCTTTGTGTGGATTTTAAAAATTTGAATCAGGCATCCTTGAAGGATAATTATTGTTTTCCAATCATGGATCAAGTGCTATAGATAGTGACGGGATCAGAGATGTTATCAATGCTAGATGGCTTCTCAGGATATAATCAAGTCAAAGTTGGTGAAGCAGACTAGCAAAAGACCACTTTCACCACACCTTGGGGCACGTTTGCATATAAAATGATGCCTTTTGGCTTGATAAATGCTGGCACCACCTTCAAAATAGCAATGAACCTTTCCTTCAAGGATGAGATGGGTAAGCTCATCATATTTTATCTTGATGACTTGACTGTCTTCTCTAAGCATCACCCAGATCATGTGAGCCATTTGCATCAAGTGCTAGAACGTTGCTTCCAGAATGGCATATCCTTGAACCCCAAGAAGTCAATTTTTGGAGTAACAGAGGGGAAACTTATTAGACACATTATGTCCAAATGAGGCATAAATATTGACTCAGATAGAGTCAAGTCTATCCAAGAACTTTCCTTGCCCACAAGCAAGACTGTTGTTCACTCTTTCTTTGGGAAGGTGAATTTTTTACAGAGGTTCATCCCTGAGTTTGCCGAGAAGACTAGGCACATTGTAAACATGATGAAAGGAAAAGCCACCTTTAGTTGGACTGAAGAAGGCAAGTCAGCCTTTGAGGATGTCAAGACTGCCATTGCCCATGCTCTAATTCTGGCCTGCCCAGACTATAGCAAAGAGTTCACTATTTACAGCTATGTTTTAGAGCATATGCTTTCAGCAGTTTTGGTTCAATAGAATAAAGAAGGTATGGAATCTCCCATTTCCTTCATGAGCTATCATCTCAAAGCTAATGAGCTGAAGTACTCAAATATAGAGAAGCACACTTACGTAGTGGTGAAGGCTATGAAAATTTTTTATTTCTACATCCTCAATTCTTGAGTTACTGCCTTGGTCCTTGACACTACAATGAAATATATACTGACTCAACAGGAGTTTGAGATGAAAAGAGGTAATTAGGTTGAAAAAAATTTAGGAGTTTGATCTAATAATCAAGCCAACAAAGCTGGTGCGTGGGAAGGGGATATGCCAACTGGTTGCTAATAACAACCCAAGAGGAATGGAGCATGAAGAGATAAAAGTGGATGACTCACCTACAGTCCTCTTTGTCTCCACCACAAATGAGTGGTATTCAGGTATTGCTCATTTCCTTACTTATGGTGAATGTCCTACAAACCTGTCTTATAAAGAAATGAGGGCCATCAAGCTGAAAGCCACTAATTTTGTCCTCTGGGACAACGGCTTGTACCAGAGGCACCTTGATGAAATGTTCCTTTGTTGTGTGGACAAGGAGAAAAAAAGCTGACTTCTAAAGTCCTTGCACAATTTGGCCTATGGAGGACATTTTTCTACCCTGGTGATTGCCCATAAGATCTTGTGAGCTAGGTACTATTGGCCAACTCTCTTTCGAGATGCATACAAGTGGGTCAGGAGATGTGAACTATGCCAGCAGTTTGTTGGAAGGCCCAAGCTAACTGCCTTGCCTCTCGAACCAGTGGTCATAGAGGAGCCTTTCCAGTAATGGGGAATTGACTTTATTGGTGTTGTGAACCCATTTTCAAGTGCTAGACATGATTATGTCCTTATGGCAATAGACTACACCAAATGGATGGAAGCAATTCCAACCAAACATGCTACTTCAGAAGTAGTATGCAATTTCCTCAAAGAAAACATCATGTCTAGATTTGGGGTCCCAATCAAAATTGTCACTTACAATGTAGCCTGCTTCACTTCCCAGGAGATTACTCAATTATACGTCTACTATGGAATTACACTCTCCCATTCTTGTGATTACTTCCCATAAGGGAATGGACAGGCTGAGTCAAGCAATAAAAACCTGGTGACTATCATCAAGAAGCTGGTGGACGACAACCAAAGGACTTGGCATAAGGCATTAGTTGATGCTCTATGGGTGGATAGAATTACACCAAAAAGAGCAATTGGTATGTCTCCCTTCCAACTTATTTATGGTGTAAATGCTGAGATACCAATCACTTTGGAATTACCAGCATTGAAATTGGCTAAGGCGATTGAAGATCAAACGTATGAGAGCTCACTTGAGAAGAGGATCATGTGCCTTGCTGAACTAAATGAGTAGAGAACTACAGTGGTGGACTGAATTTCCACCCACCAAAGTTTGGTGAAGAAGCTCTTCAATCAGAAAGCAAAGAATCATGATTTCCAAATTAGAGATCAAGTCCTGCTGTAGGACAAGAGAAGAGAACCAAAGGGGATGCAAAAAAAATTTGATTCCCTGTGGAGGGGCCCTTTTACTATTCATCAACTCAACAGTAAAAATAGTTTCCTGTTGAAGTAACAAGATGGCACTCTCTTTTCTCTGCCTCACAATGGGCAACATCTAAAGCACTTCAACTCTTGAAGTATCGGATGAGTTCCCCTGAACATATGTATATTTGTATAGTCTTTTGTTCTATTTTGTTCATTTCATTTTCATTTTTTGGAGCCTTTCTTTTTGGGTAGCATGACTTCGTAGCCCAATGGCACATTTCAAGGCACTGGAGATTCTAGTTTCTACTCCGCTCAGCTATTTTGAGTTGTCATTTGAAGGAAGTTCCCCAACAGGAGCCAACTGTTGTCCCTAAAAAATGATTCCTCATTTTTTTGACAACATATGACTATTTTGGTCCTGCATGGCCAAAATTGTCCCACCACTTTCCAAAAATTTGTTCTAAAACATTCAATTTCATCATTTTCTCAACTTTTTGGTAAAAGGATTAGCAGGTTCAACCAGTTCAAAGGGTCTGTCGACAAGCATCAAAACAAGGATTGAACCATTGAACCTTGTGAACCTTTTCAGTTCAATGGGTTCAATGGGTTCAAGGGTTCAACAATCATCAACAAGAGTTATGCACATATGTCAAAGGTTCAAAGTTCAACCATTTAAAGGATCTGTAGCCCCAAGTACTTAACGAGCCTCAAAAGCTTGAACCATTAAATCGTTGAACCTTGAACCATTTTTTGGTTCATCAGTTCAATGGGTTTAACATTTAATCAATTCAACGTTCAATGAGTTCAATGTTTAATCGGTTTAATGCATGAGTTCAAGAGTTCAAATGTTGCCTCAGTTAAGGAAGGATGCATGCAAAAGAAAGAGTCAGGTAGATGCTCCCAGGTGTCATCAGCCAAGCCCCTTTATGCTTTATTTGAGAGAAGTGGTGGAAGGTGCCACGTGTCCCTTTTTGAAAACTCATCAGAAGCCACCACGTGTCTGCATCCATGTGATTGCTAAAAATATTTGGACCACGCCACATGTCGGCATTATAACTCAACAGAATGTAACATGTGTTGGTGTTTGCTTCTCAGAGTTCCTTATAAGTTGTAAGGTCCCTTTCGGTAAAGCTTCTTCCTAAGTTTCTCAGAGGGTGACAAGTGGTAATCACAAAAGGCTTCACTTTGTTTTCCTAAGAGTAGTGGACCGTGCCACATGTCCCATGTAGAGAGCGGCAGAGACTAACAAGTGTCATCGTTCATAAGAGCCCAACTGAGCCCCAAGCATTTATATGGTTTTGTAAAGGCCTGAGGAGGTGGATGCTGCCAAGTGTCAACAACAAAAGATGCCATGTGTCTCTATTTCAAAAGTGGCAGAAACTGCCACATGTCATAAAAGAGGGTAGACACCTTTGTGGAGGGACACTCGACATTTATAAATGGACCTTTTTCAAGACCCCAAAGGGCAAGTTCCCTTTAGGAAAGGTTTGAGCCTCAAAGTGCAGTGGATGTTGCCAGGTGTCACATGCTAAGACGCAGTTTCAAATGAAGCTTCATGGAGCAGAACCTATCGTGTGTCCTGACCCAGTACAGCAAAAGCTACCATGTGTCTACATATGCATACCCCTTAGCCTCTAACAGTTTCAAAGCTTATTCCAATAAGCTTATTTCAAAATAGTGGATGCCACCACGTGTCCTCACCTGCATCACAGCATGATGACAGGCCCACAGACGTCAAATTTAAAGTGACTAGCTAGCCATTAACCTTCACTAGGGGAAAGACCCGTGAATGTTAAATTGGATGCATTCAAGTGTCTATTGATTTTTACAGACTCAAAAGATGAACCCAGATGCATTTGAAAAAGCCTAAGGCTAGGATCAAGAGAAGGAAGAGACAGAGAGATAAATTGAATAGGAGTTACTGCTAGTAGGTGAAGCAGTTCACTAGGTAGATATTTCAGGTCTGCTAACATTAAAAGCACCATCTACTTGTCCCATTAGAGGTAAAGGCAGAGTAGATAGTTACGCAGCTAATTAGGTGAATGAATGAGTGATTCAGGCTAAGGAGGATGCACTAGAGATGAATTGACATGCCACAGTTAAGGTAGCCACCCTGCTCTAGCATTGCCCTTCTTGATAAAACCAAGAATGCATCCAAGGCATTGAATGCACCAAATGGGTCACTTCATTAGGAGAAAGTGCCAAGCCTCCCTCTGGCCTCTATATATTGTAATCTCTTGTGTCATTTTAGAGACCTTTTTGATTATCAGAATCAAAACTCTGCCCAAATTGAAAGGCATTACTAAGACTTTGAGCTCAGATTGTAATTCATATTATTTTATCTGAATGAGAAAACAAGTTACTTACAGACTTTGTGTTGTTATAGCTTCTGCTATCTTAGGTGATTGTTCGTATGTCTATTTCCTAGGAGCTTTCTTGTCCATTTGATTTAACAAGAAGAACTAGTGGAGGTGATCAGGAAGGTGTCCTAAAGGCCAATTGTGGGATGACATTGTGCCCCCATAAGTACCTTCAGTGTGTTTATATTTTCCTTTCCTGTGTAAAGAGCCTTGGGATGACGTGGTGCCCCCATTGTTCTTCATTTTTCTCTCTCAAGTTGCTGG